>JBBPTW010000536.1:0-12243 GCA_038094575.1 Phylloporus cf. nigrescens
GCCCCTGAACGACTGAGAGCGAGAGGTCAGAGCGTGAGTAGTGGCACGTCCTCGGACTTTCCACAGAGACTTTCACAGATGGTGCAAAACGTCGTGGCGCGAGACAAGAAAAAAGAAAAGGAAAAGGTACGAGAGCAGGGTGGTACGTCGTCTTCGCGACGTGAGCCGCTGCCTACGGCACGCAAGCAGACAGTGCAGCCAAAGAGGGCTGGCAATGTAAATCTATCAAATTTGTTGAGGCACGCGCAAAAGCCGAGTGCGTCTCCCTCTTTATCGATGATGCGTTCTCCTGCTGATATACACGTGTCACGCGTGTTTTTGGTGCTGTTTCGTTCGCCGATCATCCCATGTGCATACACGCAATTACAGCCAACCGGGACGAATCAGCCGCATGGACGCGTGTCAGACCCAAATTGAAACGTATGTGGTCGTGTATCCTCTCGTACACGACCAACGCGTTCAATCTCTCCCTTCTCCACAGCAAAACGCACGAATTACGACGCAGAGATGGCTCACGTGCGTCCACTAGACGCGGCCAGACGACGAGCCAGCAGCAGCACCATCGAGTTGACTGATTCGAGCGATACATCTCGTCGCCCCCGCCCTCCACCCTCCACCTCGAATGGTCCTCGGTCAAACATATCGATGAACAAGGACGATCCGATTATCATCACCAGTGGTTCGGACGACGATCGGCGGGTAGCGATCCGCCCATCTCAGCGGCGCAGGAGTGGGACGCAGAGAACTGGAAAGGGTGCGCAACCGCCTGTTGATGCTGAGGTCATCTCCATTTTGGACAGCGACGAGGAAGTGGGTGCGTCGACGGCGACCTCTGCTGCCCCAGCTTCGGCGTCCCGAGCACCGCCACCGCCACCATCTCAGGCCGCGCCAGTTGTTCCACCTCAACCTACGACCGCATTAGTACCCGCATCAGCAACAGAATCGCGCCCCATCACCCCTGCATCAGCATCTGCACAACTACACGAGCGACCACCTTTGACACCTCAAGATACGCGCGACCTAGACGAGCCACCTTCATCGAACCCTCATTCTCCTTATGGTCCTCCACCAGATGACTTTGACGACGCATTCGGCAACTTGGACTTTGACACCGCTACTGTTGAGGATGATGTCGCCGCAGGTGGCGCGTTGGACGGGTGGGGTAGCCTCGACGTTGGCCCGTCGTTGGCTACAGTGCCGGTGTCAGTCGCTGCAGTCATGGCCAGTGTGGACGCAAGTGCCAATGTGCTGAGAGATGGGGAGGACGAGATAGGATCTGAAGCGTTATTCAATTCCTACGTGAACATGGATCAACTTGAAGGAGACACGGAACAGGCACCTATAGGAAGCGGTGACGAACCAAGCGGGGGAGTGATGGAGGATGAGAGACGTGGCATAGACGCACCGGCAAACGGGACACCCACGCATGAGGACCATCCAAATGCCGAGGTGAACGGGGACGAGGACGTTGGTATGGGCGGCTTCGAGCCAGGCGAGATCGATCCCAACGACATGCCGCCATCCACGCCCGAGAGTGGGGAGATCCGGAGCCAAGTGTCGTCCAGGGAGACACAGAGGGAAATTCGGTCATCAAGCGCCGCGGTGTCCTCCACACATGAGAGCGGGGAGATTAGGAGCGAAGTTGAGACTCGGCCGCCGAGCCTACCTATCGCGGTGTCTCTGCTGCCCTCCTCGGCATCAGGATCTGGATCGATGAGCCCGCGTTCGTCGACGTCAGGCAAGAGCGCAACGCAGACGCGCACGCTCGTCATGCCGGATATTTCATCGTATAAGGGGGTCCGGTTTAAGCGGGCACTTCCAGAGGCGCGAGAGAATCCGTTCTTTTCGAGGGCGCTCAATAGCGCGGCGCGGGCTGGAAAGGTAATAGAGAGCGCAATGGGGGCGAGGGACGAGGAGGGAGAGAGTGGTGTGTTGGACGACGCGCACGTGGGGGTGCCCGCGAATGGTGAGGTGCGGAACCTGGATGGAGATGCCGACATGCAAGACAAGACTACTGATTTGCTGCCTGCCCCGCCCCAAGCTTCTGGTACTACGGTCATTCCGACACCACCGCCCGTGCCACAACCAGCGATTTCGTCTGGTCCATCGGAGAGGCGAGATGTGGTACCGTCTTTACCAGCCGCAGTGCAGATGGTTCAAGACACCTCAAGTATATCCTCAGCGCAAACTCAGCAACTAACCGCGCAGCCAAGTACCACAAACATCAACCTATCACCGTTCACGCAACCGATCCCCTCCTCTACCCAAATATCACCTTCCCAACCCCCGCCAGCAAGCCAACCGCTGGTACGTACGTCAAGTCGCCCCTTTATCGCACCTCCGCGTGTCCCACGCCCAGGGACGCCCATGTCCCTCGTCGACGTGCTCAATGACTTACGGAGGGAGATGTTACTGGAGCGGGAGGAACAACGGGAAGCGCGCAGGCGGAGTACAGCAGAGCGGGCCGGTACAGGTACGCCATCTATACGAACGTGCTCGTCGCTGTCTGACGTATACGCTGCAGATACGGGGTCCTTGAGGAAGGGTCCGAGGGAAGGCGTGCCTTTGATCTTTGCCATACCTGCACCGCCCGTGACGCCAACGCCCGCGCCTACACAGGCAACAGCACCAGCGCCGGCGATGACCATGACGCAGCCACAGCCACAGACGAAGAGAACGTTTGGGCGAACACCAAGTTTGAACGATATACGGACGTTGTTGGCGAAGCGAAACATGGGCACGCCGACGCATCCACCAGACTCTGCATCTGCCTCCATACCCGCGTCCGTGTCCAATAGTGACAGGGAGTGTCATGCGCCAGCCGAGTTCGTTACGACGCAAGCCCCCACACTCGCGCCCGAACTTGAAGCGATCGAGCCCATCGCGACGCAAGCCCCCACGCCCGACGCGTCGACCAGCGAACCTGACACGGTGCCTCCTCGAGTGCCAACACCGGAGGCGATCGAGCTGCCTCCATCGACGACGTTTGACGCGGACCAGGATATCGCGTTGCCGGTTAAGGACGCGTGCGTCACCGCCACCCCCGCGGCCACTGCCGCCGATACCACTGATACCACTAGTGCCACTGCGAGTAAACCCGCCACGTGGAACACGCCTACCCCAACCCCGAGCACGTCGTCGAGTACCCAAGCCAGGCTACGTGCCATTCCGTTCGAGGCGTTCATCTCGCCCATCACGTCGCGTTCCGGGGGTAAAGACAAGGGGAAAGGCAAGGCCAAGGGGAGAGCTATGGATCTTGCGAGCGCAGAAACAGAACTGTTTACCGCCCCTCGCACGCAGAAGCGCAAACCACGTGCGACGTGGCATGCGGAATCGGCCTCGTCGATGTTTAGGACGTATATCGTGCGGGACGTATCGGACGGAGTGGGCAGGCGTGCATCGCGTGCTTCTACTGGTGCTCACACCGATACCGACACTGATGTCGATGGCGCGTCGGGAGCGGAGAGGTCGAGCGTATCAGAGGGCTCAGTGGTGTCTGCGGGGTCAGATGGGGTCAAGGGTGTAGAGGAGGACGAGGGTAAGGACGGAAGACGGGACATTGACCGAGGCCGAGACAATGACCAAGTGGCAGCGGGAGAGGGAGGAGTACGCGTGGAGGGTACGAGTGGGATAGCTGTCGACCGACGAGTGGAGAACGTCACTGATCTGACACGCGTTGACGACGAGATGCCACCACACGGAGACGAGGATGAGAACGGGGGCGAAGACGATGACGAGGGCTCACCAGAGATGGACGAGGCAGATATGTTGCTGGAGCTTGCATCAGTGCATTTGTCGCAGCCAGAGGCCGTCGTGGAAGACAAGGAGGCGTGCACCTCGCGTGCGGAGGAGCCTGAGGTAGAGATGGAGGTGGAGGACGAGGTACGTCGGTGCCCGTGCTCTATTTGTTGGTGTGCTAAGGGGTTCTGGTCAGCCGATCGTCGCTATGGAGGCGGAAGTCGAGAAACCAGAGGTGATGGTGGTAAGTTGTGTTCGGATGAAAGTGGGATGAGACTGATAAGTACATCGGATCAGATCGATGCTCCCGAGGATCTCAAGACGGAGGAAATGGTGTCAAGCGAGGCACCTGCCCAAGCCGAGGTACGTGAATGATATTTGCGTGTATCAAGACTGAGTTGCGTCGTCGATTAGCCTGATGTGGTCATTGAGGACATCGTTCCTGCGAACGTTGCGGTGCGTGTATGCGCTGACATATTGATACAAATCTCACGCGAGCATGTCTACAGAGTACGACTACACCCGAGGAAAACATCGTACGCGATCAATCAGCACAAGCCCTGTCTCATGCGACAACGCCCGACCTCATTCTGCCCGAAGACCCATTCGACCAGCTACTCTCTACCTCCGACGTCACGCCCGACAATGCTCACTTGCGGCGCATTTCCGGTGACTCGGTGGACGAGTGTGATGCACTCCTGAGAGTACCTGGTATGGATGAACCAGAGGTGCGTGGCCGAGTTCTTCTCGGGATCACCACTTACCCTGGGCAGCCTGAGGTCGTGTCCATTACATCAATCGTCAGCAGCAGGACTGCATCCAGCACGACTCTTGTGCCTCCCCGAGTACGCTCGCGGCGTTCGCGTCGGTCCCGAAGTAGCTCGAAACAAAGGTCAATCTCGAGAGCAGTATCTTCTGCTGACCCATTGGATTTGTTGGCCCGTCCTAAGCTTCAGGCGAGACCCAACACCCAGTACATGAATGGGTATCCTATCATCACATGGGCTTCGTACATGGCCGAGGAGAGAGAACGTCCGCCCAAGTACAGGCTCGGGAAAGCCCTGCCGCATTCGCTCCAAGACTACATGCATTGGCTTCCAGAGAAGTACCGCAATTCGGAGGTGGGCCGGAAGATCTTTGAGGCGCACATCGAGGAAGCGATGGGGAACGAGCCGGAGGCACCGCTGATCGAGATATTCGACAACGACATTGGTGAGGAGGTGACGCCCCAATGGGAGTTTCACTACACGAACGAGATGTGGTATGGAGAAGGGGTACCACCACCAGACATGAAGAACCTGGAGAGCTGCGGATGCGTCGGGCGGTGCGATCCCAGGTCGGGCAAGTGCGCGTGTGCACGACGGCAACTGAAGTGGGTACAAGAGTACATTGACGAGGAGATCATACCCGCGACGTGGTCCGGATCGCCCTTTGTGTATGACACGAAGGGATCGCTGCAGCGATTCGAGTGCCCGATATTCGAGTGCAACAAGTTTTGCAACTGCGACGAGGACTGTCCTAATCGGGTGCGTACTGCGGCGTGGTTTTAAAAATGGCACTCACGATGTGGGTTGCTAGGTGGTGCAGAATGGGCGCAAATGGCCGGTTCATATAGTGAGGACGGTGCACAAGGGCTGGGGTAATGGACCGCGTTTCGTTTCACAACTCTCTGTTCACGTTCATCTTAGGTGTTTCTGCGGGCAACAAAAAGATACCGAAAGGTGCCTATTTGGGTATCTATGCAGGGGAGCTATTGACGGAGCTGGAAGGGGAGCAGCGTGGCAAGTACGTCACGACGTTGTTCGGTGACGTGGGGGATTGACAGCGCTCTGACAGGCTATATGATCTATACGGTCGGACGTACTTGTTCACCATCGATTTCCATCATTTAAGGTTCGGGGAGGAAAACCCTGAGAGGTGGGAAAACCTATATGTCGTAGATGCATACCATGCTGGCAACGTAAGTGCGACCCGTCAATCGAGGTGACGTTGGCTGATCGTGCACGAGGACAGTTTACGCGGTTCTTGGTAAGCACGTCAGTAAAGTACGAGGCGTGCACTGACAGGGAACAGAACCACAGCTGTGACCCAAATTGCGGGGTGGTTGCGTGCTATATCGACGATGCGGACGTGAATAAGCCGCTGTTGGCCGTCTTTACGACGCGGGAGGTGGAGCCGTGGGAGGAGCTCTGTTTCTCATACTTTGGGGATATTGAGGTGAGTGAGACGAATGGTTGACAAGACTACGGTGCTGACACGTTTCCAGGAAAAACGGGAGGAAATCGAGTTGGCCAGGGAGGCCGGGGAGGAAGTGCGACAACACGCGGTGTACGCCCAATGTCGGTGTGAAACCGAGAATTGTATTGGACGGCTATTTGGATGATGTATTTACTTGTAGTATAAAAAGGGACCAGGGCGTCGGTAATGCGACTGACTTGATGGCCCGTTTCCTCTTCGCTTTGGGTCTTTTACCCACCGTATGGGCACTTTGGCCCATCCCTGCCGCGCTCAGCACTGGCAATACCCCGCTCGTTATTTCGCCTGGCTTTCACTTTGACGTCGACGTTCCAGGTGCACCCGCTGATCTCTGGCAGGCCGTCGAACAAGCCCAGTACTATCTCCAAAATGACAAACTGGGTCGTCTCGTCGTCGGGCGCGGTGCCAACGACTCGGCCGCCCTCGCTCACGCAGCCCAACTCTCTTCCCTCAAGCTCACTCTCTCGCCCAACGCGCCGGTTGCCCCCATCGCGTCCGAGTCTGTCAAGCCCCTCGGTACCCGCAGTGAAGAATACGTCCTGACCATCCCCGCCGATGGTAGTCCGGCCACGTTGACTGCCAACTCGACATTGGGGTTGTACCGCGGTCTAACGACGTTTGGCCAGCTATGGTATTATTACAACGGGCAGACGTATACCCTCGAGGCCCCGGTTGCAATCACCGACGCGCCTGCCTACGTGGGTGATCTCTGTCGTTTTGTTCCGTGGACGCTGACGCGTCATACAGCCCTACCGTGGGTTCGGACTCGACACGTCGCGAAACTTGTGCGTACCCGTGTCGGTGTTGCTCTTTGTGGTGACCCACGTCGTCGTAGCTTTCCCATCCCAGACTTGCAGAGGACGCTCGACGCAATGAGTTGGGTCAAGATGAGCACATTCCATTGGCACATTACCGACAGTCAGAGCTGGCCTCTCGAGGTCGCCGAGTACCCTGGGCTTGCGACTAATGGTGCCTACTCTGCTCAGGAGACCTACAGCACGGGTGACATCCAATACATCGTTCAGTACGCTGCTTCGGTGTGTCGCCTCGTTTCTCGTTTGATCTGCAGCTCATGTTGTGTCGTGTAGCATGGTATTGATGTACTCTTGGTGCGTCGTGTGAGCATGGGGTCTGTCCGTAGCTGACTGGTCCTCCAGGAAATCGACACCCCAGGGCACACCTCCATCATTGGCGCGACATACCCCGACTATGTAGCCTGCTTCGACGCCAAGCCCTGGTTGACCTACGCCAACGAGCCCCCCTCTGGCCAACTCCGCTTCGCCCTCCCCGAGGTCGTCAACTTCACCACTTCCCTCCTAGGCGACATTGCCTCGAAGCTTCCTTCGTCCTACTTTAGCACTGGCGGCGATGAGCTCAACACGAACTGCTACGTCAACGATACCCTCACTCAGCAACAGCTCAAGTCTACCAACACCACTCTCGCTCAGGCCCTGGCCACGTTCACGAACAGCACTCACGGTGCACTCATCGCACAGGGAAAGACTCCCGTCGTTTGGGAAGAGATGCTCCTGCAATGGAACCTTACGCTTGCTAAGGAGACCATCATCATGTGAGCTCCCCCATCATTATCGAATCAGGTTGTTTGACTCTCGTAATCGTTCCTACCAGGGTCTGGATCTCGTCTCAAGACGCTGCTGCTGTTGCCAAAAAGGGATACCGCATTGTTCAAGTACCTTCCAATTACTTTTACCTCGTGCGCGTGGTCTCTTTTTCTTGGTGGCCCTGCGTCTGATTCCTACTTTATAGGACTGTGGCGGGGGCGGATGGTTGGGGGATTATTCAGCTGGGTAGGTCACGTGCTCCTGTGCTTCGAAGTGTACTGATGCTATCGGGTCACGTGATGTAGCAACAGTTGGTGTGATCCGTTCAAGACGTGGTCCGAAGTAAGTGGGGCTTGGCAATCACACCCACACGGAATGCCGCATATTCATGCAATCCTAGGCCTACACCTATGACCCGCTCGCCAACTTGACCGAATCTCAACACTCACTCGTCCTCGGAGGTGCGTTCTCACTCTATCCGATGGGTTGGTCTGACGGAAACACGGTCAGGTGAACAAATACTCTGGGCGGAGCAGTCCGGCCCACAGAACCTAGACTCGATCGTCTGGCCCCGCGCCGCGTCCTCGGCTGAAGTCTTTTGGAGCGCAAAACAGCCATCGGGTGCACCGCTCAATGTGAGTGAGGCATTGCCGCGTCTTCATGTGTGTTCCCTCCTCTCGTCATGGATGCGTTGGTCGCTGATGTTGCGCACGCTGATAACAGGATGTGAGGTATCGAATGGTTCAACGCGGCTTGAACGCGATCCATTTGCAGCCGCAATGGTGCGCGTTGAGGCCACATGCGTGTGATCTGCACGCTTGAGTTGGAAATGGAAGACGATTCGTCTGCTGGATTCATGGAATATTTTGACAGCGCGTGGTTTGTGCGTAGTGATTCACAATTTGAACTGGAACACTATTCTTCGTAATATTAATGACTATTTCACCAAATGTTTCACTTGGTTCCCGGGGCGATCCAAACCACCGTGATTACCGCTCAAAGCCCCAAACCTGACCTCAAAACCCATCGATGCCGCAATCCAAGTGCTTGCACAATTACCTTGCTCGACAAGGTTTCTCCCGCCCCCATAATCCCGGGAACTCAACTCACCAATGGTACATCATGATGAATGCGAGGTCGGGCCCAGTAGGCTTAGTGTCGCAGTGAGCCGGGGCTTGCGAGCCGAGCCGGGCCGTGCACAACACTACCAGTAGACAGGTCATCGCGCGACACCTTCCGGTCATTGAGCATGCTTTCGGCATTGGTACGCATACTACACAAGTTTTGTTGGTCTACTCGAACGTCTAATCTACCCGTCTACTCTAACATCGTTTAACGGTTCATAATGCAAGACCAGTCTTTGCAATTCGTTATCAAGGCCTGATTTTTAGGTGCCTCGACCCTAGGGAGGAACGGGTATAATATCTGGCAGCTATGGATGGGCTGGTTATAATAAGGTTCCTCGTTCTGTCCCACCAATCTGACTGTCTCGGCATGTAGGTATCCGAGTTTCTCCGCTCGTATTGCAATAGTAATTCCTGATCGGAGATGTACTTATTCAAAGTCCGTACCAATGGCGGCATTCCCGGCATCCCCCGATGTGCGCTCTCACCCCAGCATGTCTCCCATTGATTATTCCAATAATTCTGAAAATACAACTTCACGATCACTCTTCCACTCCCTTGAATTATTCAAGCATGTTGTCACCCATGTATTTTTCCCCGCCGTACTTCCCAAACACAATGATTGCACCCTTACAAACAATTTTTCGTTGGCCAGTGCCGTGTGCGCTGCTGCTCATGCATATACCCCATACATCCGCGGAACCCCAGAGGAAGATCGGTGGAGTTGCATCGCAAAGATGCTTGACAATCTGCGAGCCTCTACCCAGTTTGAGCACTTGGACAAGACCCTCGTCACCTCCCAGATAAGCGCCATGGAAACTGGAGGTATGTCAAACACTTGTTCTATAAATTCACACTCATGATCTGTAGATATTCTTATGTTTTTCGTCCGTCCCCGAAATGCTGCCATCATCCTCACGAAACGGGAGGGCAGCTCGCTATTCGAGTCCTATGAGGTGTCTCCAAGGGAGGATGCTGTGGAAAGTACACCGGGATCCTTGATATGCTCATATCCTTGGTCTGCCGTCGAGATGCTAAACGAGGTGTTCGACAACGGGGCCTTCTGGATCAGATTTGCCGATTCACTCACTTCCCCTAACGCTGCCAACCCTCCCCCGCTACATGCTGATACAGAATACGTTACTACGTGGCTCGTGGGCATCTTGCAAGGAGTTGGCCGCTGTGTAGACGTCGTTGGCATCACAAAACACGTTCGTGATAATGTCGGCGAATGGCCTATAGATGGGCCCCAGGGAAACTGGCGTCGTTCCGCGCTCTGGCTTCTTATCAGGATCGAAATCCAAACATCCGTCGATCGTTCCTCTGCTGGACGTGCTTTCTACAAGCAATTCATTTTGTACTTTATATGCACCATTGCAAAGGACAACAACAGCACGAATCTTTCCAGTGATCTTCTCCACCTTATGTCGTGTAAAATATTCCGCCGGCTAAGCAAGCTTGGTTCCTCCGCCCCAAACTGGCTTTCTGAAATAGCGCTCGATACATGGGCTCGTCTTCGGGAGATAGTTGATGCCAGGTGCAAGGAGTTGAGCGTCCGCCCTTCGCTGTTCCGCAATCCCTCCCCGGAAGAACTCGCCCGAGATACAAAGTTCTCGCTGCTGAGTAGTGGTGAATACATCCAGAAGGTCCTCTCGACTCCAGGCCCCGTCCAATCTCGTGCTTCCTTCCATCCCGACCGTCATTACCGCGGTACCCTCGAAGACTTTTTGTCTTCTAATGGAACCTTTTTCGATGAGGCATATAAAATTGATCCCGACGTTACTATGTATGACGTCGAGCGATCGGTTGAGGAGGAACTTGACGATTGGGTTGCTTGTGTCACGGACATGAATGATGGTTGTGGGCGCCTTGAGATCTTGATGGATCGATACGTTCAGGCGTCTAAGAAGAAGAATCCAGGGCATACCTCCATTAGGATCCTGACCATATTTGAGTTTTTTGTTGCCTTCGATAAGCTAGTCGTGAGGGAGATGCCGATGCTCGTTGACTACTTCCCCGACATCCAGATTGCGTGGCTGGACGAAATCTGTCTGCGCAAGGCAACCAGTCTCCACCGTCTCTCCTGCATATACCACTATCTTGTTACACGTCAATCGCGATCACATCCTGGATGGTTGGTGCCGTCAGACGAGTTCACCGAAGACAGTTTTCCCGTCCGTTATTACGACCAATCCCCACATCTCCAGCAACTCAAAGCTCGCACTGGCCAAGAGACGGTGGAGGTCAATGTGTGCGCTGATCAAGTCGAGCGCGGTAAAGCCGGTCTCACAAGGATTCACGACGGACTTCATCGGCATCCCGTGGGACAGCAGCTTCTGGAGGACATGGGGCATTCTGGCAGATCATTACCAGTCTCACCGTTGCACGCCAAGATCGTCGTGTTTGAGCTGGAGTGCCCACGTTACTTTCGTATCTGGCGTTCTGCTATCGCGCGAATTCGCTATTTCATTGATGAGGGAGGACACTATCTCGATGAAAGAGAATGTAGACTGCTTGCGGACGTCCCAGATTCGAAGCTCTACCAGCAGATGCACCTCGTTTATTTTGATCAAAATGGATTCCAATCCCGGAGCAGTTCGATATTACGCCATGTCCTCCAGGGAAAACATTTGTGCGGATGGTGGCCGTCGAAAGACTCCAAAGAGACATATCTCGGCTTCAAATACAAGTTGGGATACTCGCACGATTACTACAGACACCAAGGATACATGAGCGCTATGGCCCCACACACCTCGAATGACATCTTGGCTAAGCAGGCAGACTGTCCTGCGGATCTCTCCGTCGACGAATTCATCACGTTTAGGCACTTGCGAAGTGGTCCATCGCTACAATGGCTCAACATTCTGCGGGGATTACGTAGCAGAACTCTCAATCTCCGCCGTCATGACACCCTTGTCCTACTTGCGAATGCAACCCGCCAAGTCGGTCCCTTCGATCCGGATCTAGGGATATGGATCTGGCATCAAGACCTTCAGGATTCGTCTTTTTGCAGCGCTCTTCTGGATGAACTTGACAGTGTGTTTGTGGATGGGGAGAGCTTGGTCGATGCAGTGTTCGTGACTATCATTTCGTTGTTGCTCACTCGCGTGCTAGCATCGAGTCCAAGCATTGATGTTTCAGAACGAGCAATGACAGCCCTTCGAAGGGTTCGCAGGAGGACATTCGGTTGGGTGCAGGACTTATCGTACGACTTGAAAATATCACCGGCGAACAACCAACGCACAAAGTTCTTGCAGGACATGTCTGCTGCTTGTCGAGGCACATTTGATGTTGATCGCGCTACTCTCCACAAGCTCATTTATTCTTCAGAGGATATTGACGCTCTGCTCTCTTGCTTCTTTTTCATACAGGTACTAAGTATGCTTTCCCCCTGGAAGTCATGTCGTCTCACTCACTCATTTACTTCTTCAGCTATTGGTAACATCTTGGAACACCTAGAACTACTCTTTGATCAAGACAGATATCTTGCTCTTGATCTCGAGGAGATCACGAGGAGTGCGATTCTTGCCGATCCATCAGGCCATGGCTTCGACCTTGCCATT
>JBBPTW010000537.1:0-12241 GCA_038094575.1 Phylloporus cf. nigrescens
AATATGTCTGAGGGTCAGAAGATTAGATAACAAAGAGATAAGTCTGGAGATATGACGGAGTTCAAAAGTGGAAGGGCGGAGTTGTACTTAGAAAAATATCGCGATGTGACAGATCCCCTGGATAGCTTTGCTTGGGGAAGCAGTGGATGATGATGGGGATGGGACTGATTTGGAGGCTGAGGCCAGATCAACAACCATGTCGTCATTGTAAGCACCCACTGTCACAGATGACTACACTCGAGTGTTGCAAGTCATTGTACGCTTGTGCCAGCTATTCCATGCACTTTTACTTCAGCAACAATCTGGCAGAGAGTTCAAATGAGTTGCCACAGAGCACAAGATCATTGTTTCAGGGCTAGGTTACCAGGTCAACTTTCCCAGGGATACCCATATTGAAGTCATTGAGGTATTGTAGCCTATGTTCATTTATCAGTTGACGATGTCCATTACGAGGCCAACTCTGGATCTTAATCAATTAGAGTTGTTCAGAGGTCTCTAGGTGCCAGCAAAGTCCACACAATCATACATAGCAACTGCATCAAAGTAATTCTTCAGTATATTCAAGTTAATGATGGCAAACATAGGACCAAACGGCAAGGCAAATGCTGTGGAAAGCAGGAACCAATGAGATGAATGTGCACAAGATCCCAGTCTACTCTTTAACATCCCTTTCTCGGGAACCGCTCCAGTCCATCTGGATGCCAGGTGCCATTGTGGATATGCTGCATGTTACGCTATAAACCAAGAAGGTTTGGGTGACGACTTGGACTGGGAGCTTCAGTTCGAAGAGAGAGAGAAGTCCTTATAACGCCCTGCTGGGGAGCGAGTCGATGAAGCTTGTTTCGAGTTTTAGAGACGTCTATTCCAAGTAGACTAAGCTTGGAGTTTACAAGAGAGCATGACCCAAGTTAAATACTTCAAGACAAGAAAGTAGTCATGGCGATAACCAGTGTAACACAGGATCAGAAGGGAACGAGGATTTGAGCATCAATCACAGAAGCAATGGAGAAGAAGTTAGGAGCACAGGAAAAAGATGGTAGTAAGGGGAAACATCATGATAGCGGAACGCAGTGAGTGCTATCAATGTGGAGATAGTGTTCAGGAGAAAAGCGAGGAAATTAGAAGGCGGAAAGGTGGGGATGACCGTGGACATGGGGAAGAGGACGTAAGGTCCAGTAAAGAGAAAGAACGAGAATAGGGAGGATGATGAAGAGAAATCGTAACATTACCCCCTTTGTATGTCAGAAGACACCTGAGCTTCCATTCAAGATACAGAGTCATTCGAGGACAGGGGAGCCCGAGGAGTTGGCATGGCCAGCATCGTCTGCCAACTCTTCATCAGCTGGGTCTGTTGGAGTTGGTGAGGGGCGGGGGCGAACAGGGTTCCCCAACCAGTTGAGGCGAAGGGATGAAGTGGAGCGAGAGGATACGACAGGGGATGGGGCTGGGTGGCGAGTGGGACCTGTTCCAGAGACCTTGTTGCACTTGGGACAGTCTGCAAAGGGGCATCTGGTATGAAAGGGGTGACCTGTGTGGTGGCAAACATAGCATGCCTTGGAGAAGTCACGATGGGTAGTAGGGTAGGGACCAACTGGGCGGCTGGAGTGGCGGGCTTCACGGAAGTGGGCAGGTTCGGGCTTGGGGAGGGATTTAGCGAGGTCAGAGGCATGGGCATAGTTAGCTGCGATAATGAGATCTCCCAAGCCCAGTTGGCAGAGAGCATGAAGGAGGACCTTGCGCTGTTCTTGGTGGATCGAGGTGAGAGTATTCGAGATGAACGGGGTGGCCAGGTCCACTCTCTCCTCTTGCTGTCGTACCAAGGGGAGGAAAAGGCTCATCCACGCGGTGGTTTGATACGTAAGAAGAAGATAGTGGATGGGAGAGCCAGGCTCGATCAAACCATCCAAGTGATACATCAAGTGAGGGTCTTCTAAGAAGGTGACGTATAGAGGGATATCCCTTTCATCCATGGGTTTCTTGGATTTCTGGGCGGTTTCCGGAAGCGAGGGGGCAGGAGGAGAGGGGGGTGGAGGAGGTACCGCTATTGGGAAAGACTGAGAAGGTGGGGGAGACGGCGGCCAGTCGCGTGGGAAGAGATGTGGAGAAGCGGTTGGTGGAGGGACAGGGATGGGTTGCATGTTTTCGGGGATGAAGTCTGGGTTGGTCATGGTATAAGGTAAGAGCAGCACGAAGAAATTTTTGAGAGAAAGACGAAGGTGGGGGAAAGGTCTTGGGGTGGGCCTTTTTGTATTCTTCTAGGATATCTTTGGCGTTTCCCAGGTTCCGTTCTGGTTCCCAGGAGTTGTCAGAGGAAGGATAGCCTTGCCATTTGATGAGGAATTCCCTCCGGGCTGGAGATCCCCAGTGACGCAAGATCGCTTCTATTTCAAAGTGTTCCTCTTCCGATATCAGATCCAGAGGAGGAAGAGGAAAGTTCTTGCTGTGTACGTCATTTTCTTTGTAAGGGGTGAGAAGAGAGGCGTGAAAGGTGTTGTGGATTTTCCAGGAGCGCGGGAGACGGAGTTTATAGGTGATTGGGGAGAGGACTTCAGAGATGGAGAAGGGGCCTTCTCGTTTAGGGGCAAACTTGGGGTTTGGGACAGCTCTTCAAAGGTTTCGGGCTTCCAGCCAGACCTTGTCTCCTTTCTTCAATGTAGGAAGAGGGTGTTGGAAGTGAGCCTTCATGGTTTGGGAGGCCAGAGCATGGGCGGCTAAGGCTTCATTTCTTGCTGTGGAGATAAGTTTGAGGCGGTTCTCCACAGCCAGGATGTTGGTATCAGTGATGATGGTTGGTAGGGGGCGGGGTTCATAGCCCATCATGAGAAGGAAAGGGGACTGGTTGGTAACTGAATGGGGGCAGTGATTATGGGTAAATTCTGCCATGGTGATATGATTGGCCCAGGTTTCAGGCGGTTTCCACAGAAGATTCGGAGATAGGTTTTGATTTCTTGATTTACCCGCTCGGTTTCACCATCCGTTTGAGGGTGATAGGCGGTGGAGAGAGAGAGGTCGTATTTGAGGAGACAACCTAGTTCTTTGGCGAAAGCAGAGGCGAATTGAGGACCTCTGTCAGAAATGATTTTGTCGTAGAGTCCGAATCGTTTAAAGACTTTGTTGAAAAAGAGTAAGGCGATGCCTTCTGCAGAGACGTTTTTCTTGGTTGGGTAGAGGATTACCCCCTTAGTAAGGCCATGGTCGACCACGACCAGAAGAGTGTCAAAGCCTCGGCAGGGGGGGAGATCAGTGATGAGATCACAGGAGACCTGTTGGAACGGTTGTCGTGCAGAGGATGGGATGGGGAACAGAGGAGTGTGGGTGGGGTGTGTGTTGGACTTGTTTTGCCGACAGGTAGCGCATCCTTCTACATATTTTCGTACGAAGGTAGCCATCCCCGGCCACCAAAATTCAGAGGAGACGAGTTGACGGGTTTTCAAAACCCCAGGATGCCCTGCAGAGGGATGATCATGGTGTCTGACAACGACCACCCTTCGAAGGTCACCATCAGGGGGAACATAAACTCAATCTTGGTACATCAGTACTCCGTCTACGAACTTCCAGTCTGAGAGGCGGGTTTGGAATTTAGAGGGCAATCCCTCCATTGCTTGCAGCGCATCCCACACCAAGGGGTCTTTTTCAGAGGAGAGAGAGAGTTTATGATGTAGGTCTGAGTCAATGAGGCGGGTGAACAGGGAAGAAGGCAAGAGGGTAACACCTTCATTGTCAGAATCTTCTGTGGGGATAAGGTCTGGCCGTCTGGAGAGGGCATCCGGTCCTGCAATGGTTTTTCCCAGAACATGGTCAATTTGAAGGTCAAAATCCGCTAGGTCTAATAGCCAACAAGCTTGCCGACAGTTTAATTTCTGAGGTTGTCGAAAGTAAGTCAGATTTTTGTGGTCAGTCCAGACCTGGACAGGAAAGGGGGAACCATGAAGGTAGTGTCGCCATGCCTTGAGGGCACGAATGACCGCAAGTAGCTCTCTGTCATGAATATCATAGTTTCATTCGGCAGGGAGGAAAGTTTGGGATAAGTAGCCACAGGGGTGCCAGTCTCCATTGACGTCTTGTTGGGAGAGGATTGTCCCAGAGGCATATTTTGAAGCATCCACAGTTACCACAAAGGGTTTGGACACATCGGGGAAGGAGAGTACTGGTTCTGATAGAAATAGTCATTTGAGAGTGTTGAAAGCTCGTTCACAGTCTGGAGTCCACTTCCAGAGTACGTCTTTCTTGGTTAGGTCAAGTAAGGGGCGGGCGACGTCCGAGTAGTGGGGAATGAATCGGCGATAAAAGTTGGCAAATCCAAGAAAGGATCATATGTCCCGAACCTTCTGTGGGATGGGCCATTCAGCAATTCCTTTAAGTTTCGTAGGATCCATGGCTATTTGCCCTGGTCGAATGACCATCCCAAGATAATCCACTTCTGACACTCCAAACTCACATTTCTCCAATCGGAGATAAAGGTCCTGTTCTTTCATTCTCTGAAGAACGTGTTTGGTTTGTTCTTCATGGATGTTTTCGTCTGAGGAGAAGATTAGGAGGTTGTCCATGTAGATGACTAGCCACCCTTCCGCGATCATATCTCGAAAGGAGTTGTTCATAAAGCGTTGGAAGGTAGGAGGGGAGTTGGTGAGCCCAAAAAACATTATGGTTGGTTCAAAGAGTCCTTTGTGGGTAATAAAGGCCGCCTTCCACTGGTCCCCATCTCGGATACGAACATTATTATACCCCCATCATACGTCGAACTTGGTGAAGATCCTGGCATCCTTCAGTTTATCCACCAGATCTGAGATGATAGGCAGAGGGTAGCCGTCTCATACGGTATGTTCGTTTAAATATCGGTAGTCCTGGCAGGGTCGAAGTTTTCCATCCTTTTTTTTGACGAAGAAAAAGGGGAATGCTTGAGGGGAAGAAGAGGGTCGAATTTTCCCCGCTCTGAGGTTCTCTTCGATGAAGTCCTCAGCAGCAAGTTTTTCGTCAGGAGACAGAGGATAGATTTTACTAATTTTGGGGGTAAAGGACTCTTTTAGATTAATAGGGTGGTCATACGGCCTGGATGGGGGAACGTGATCTGTGGACTCCTTCTGGAAGATCAACGCGAATTCGGAGTATTCAGGGGGTAGAGTTGTTTCTTGCTTGGTGGAGTTCTGAGCCAGTTCAGTGGAGATGGTCGTTTTTCGTAGGATAGGTTGGAGTTTGGTTTGTTGAAAGAAGCAAGAGGCCGATTTTTGAATGCGATTGAGGGAGTAGGAAATATACGCTCTTTTCACAAAGTTCTGGGGGGTTTCATGTCCTAGGTAGGCCAGGGTATGATTCTGAGGTCTATAGGAGTGTGTGTGAGGCGGTCTGGTCTCAGCTCTTCTTGTTTGAACAGGAAGGGAGTCCGAGAGATGTTCGTAATAAAGGGAGGTGGACTGGTCCAAAGTTTCTGGGATAGAGACTGACCTCTACTTCCAGTCAATTTTTGGGTTTGTGTTCTGGAACCAAGGAATCCCTAAGAGAATATTTTCTCGTCCTAGGTGCATAACGTGAAAGGTTACTTTCTGAATGACAGAAGCAATTTTGAGGTAGAGGTGGGAAATGTATTTGACTTCCCCTTTTCTATTAATGGTATGGTCCGCATTCCTGACGGTGAGGGGTTTAAGCAGTCGAGTCAAAGGAAGATGGTTTCTTTTTGCAAAGTCCCAATCAAGGCAGGAGATATCTGCTCCGCTATCGAGCAGGGCGGTGGTGTCGACGACTTTTAGAGTTCCTGAAGGGACAATTACTTGTACTGCGATAGTCAAAGCATTTTTGTCATTCGAGGCTATAGTTACAGGCGAGCATGAGGGAGAAGGGGGAGGTCCTTGCGTTGAAGAAGGCCTCCCATTTAAAAATCCTCTTCAGTAAGAGAGGCAAGACAAGCTACGAGGTCCTCATCATTGTCATCATTTTCTTCTTCTATTAAGGCGGGGATCTCATTGTCCTCTTCCTTTCCCACTTCTCTCACCTTCTTTTCAATGGTTTTGTCGACGGTCTTCTTTGCCAGCCCATGGTTTGGGCAGTCCCTGGCTAAGCCAGGCTTTCCGCAAGTAAAACAGAGCCCTTTCTTTATGTAGAGCCCTTTCTATTCATAGGAGAGGCGATCTACGTCCATGGCGTTGGGGTCCTTTCCATTTGCAGTAGGGGATTGATAGGGACGATGGGAGGAAGGGGATTGATAGGGACGATGGAAGGAAGGGGGGGTGTGACTGTTGGAAGAAAATTTATCAAGTCAATTAAACTGAGCCTGGAAGAACTCCGCTTTCTGATACCAGGTGTCAATTTTGTCAGGAATAGTATCCAGAGAGTAGATGCGCTTTGTGAGTCGAGGGAAAAGTCCTTTGGTGAAGAAGTGGATGGCAGCGGTGTCGTTAGCTATTTCACTGGTGTGCAACGCTACCTTGAACTCATTGATGTAGCTCAGGACCTCCCTTCCCTCCTGTCTCAGTCTCTCCAACACATCCAATCCTTTGGCTTTCTGGTCCATAGGTTGGAAGGATTTCTTTAGTTCTTTTGTAAAATCGGCAAATGAGGGCCATTTGGAGTTATCCAGTGCGTCTCGAATGAAGGAAGAGCTCCAAGAGAGAGCAGGCCCCTTCTTTATGAAAGAGAGAGCAAAGGCCACCTGCTTCTTATCAGAGTCATAGATGGTTTCGTTAACAGCAAGGTAGAGTCGAACGGATTGGATCCAGGGAAGGAAAGTCTTTTCCGCTCCATCATATTCTTCGGGGAGTCCGAGACGAAGTTCTTTCAGAGTGGCAGTAGTCATAGGGACAGACGGGGGCGGTGTAGCGGAGGAGGAAGGATGGGCCGGAGGAGGGGGTTTCTTTCGGGGTGTGGAAGGTAGGGAAGGGTTTTGAAAAGGGTTCGTCCACGGGCGTGCCAGAGTTCTTTCAGTTCAAGAGGAGGGGAAGCAACTGGACAGTGCTTGGTCAGGGGGAGGGAGAAGCTTAGTCTTTTGTTACGCTATAAACCAAGAAGGTTTGGGCGACGACTTGGACTGGGAGCTTCAGTTCGAAGAGAGAGAGAAGTCCTTATAATGCCCTGCTGGGGAGCGAGTCGATGAAGCTTGTTTCGAGTTTTAGAGACATCTATTCCAAGTAGACTAAGCTTGGAGTTTACAAGAGAGCGTGACCCAAGTTAAATACTTCAAGACAAGAAAGTAGTCATGGCGATAACCAGTGTAACACAGGATCAGAAGGGAACGAGGATTTGAGCATCAATCACAGAAGCAATGGAGAAGAAGTTAGGAGCACAGGAAAAAGATGGTAGTAAGGGGAAACATCATGATAGCGGAATGCAGTGAGTGCTATCAATGTGGAGATAGTGTCCAGGAGAAAAGCGAGGAAATTAGAAGGCGGAAAGGTGGGGATGACCATGGACATGGGGAAGAGGACGTAAGGTCCAGTAAAGAGAAAGAACGAGAATAGGGAGGATGATGAAGAGAAATTGTAACACTGCATAAGATGAGTGAAAATGCAATATTGAAGGGCAACAACATGCAAACATTCTGCAATCCAATAACTGCTGTCCACGTTCAACAAATCTGTAACTGCCCACAGAAATTGTCAGTGTGTGTACATACCCACAAACTACAATAAGCAGTATGAGAATAAACTCACATCCAGCAGGCACTTTCCCCATCCAAGTCAAATGGTACATAGTCATCTTCATTGTCACTAAGTGTGGCCGCTGGCTGCCTACTAGTATACTCAGTATGAACACAATAGATGGATAAAAAGCCTGATGGCACACTTGCCATTCCCCCCCAGTGCTCATACTGATACTCTGAGACATATCAGCATCCTCTGAAGTCATACAAGACTGATCAAGAGCGGGAGAATGTTTGTAAGTTGGATTTTTAAAAGTATTGCTGTTGGGGCCCTAGGAATTAGCAGGGAACAAGCTGGTGTGGGGGAAAGACCCACCCACATTGCAAGTACACAGCACCTTTGGACATTAAGCAACTAGTCAAGTGAGGCCCAGGCTACTCACCATTCTCTAGCATCATTTGGTAGTTATTTGATAACACACCTTGAAGAAGGTTTTCATGGGAAAAGTCTGCGAGCCCAAGTAACCCCTATCATTTGTTATTACAAGTAAGGTGCCTGACTATGTAGCTACAACACACCATCTGAAGCATTTCAATCCATAACCTATCATGTGTGATTGCAACCATCGCGCGGGGTTCCTAAAGAGAGGCATTGAAATGTTAGTTACTGTATACTGACACCTAGACCATACAAACCTTGATCAACATATATAGATTGATAAAGTCGCCGGGGTGAAATGTCTGTGAGATCTAGCATGACGACCACCGTATATAGTGAGAACGACTAATAGACAGACCACGGACACATTCGAGTCCGGCACATGCTCTATCGTCATGTACGAATCCCCACGGAGCGCGTCATGATTCCCCGAGAAGTCCTGTTCAGTAGCAGGTTCTGTGGCAGCTGCAGCACCAGATGAATCTGATGATGGTGTGGACACAGATTTTCTCCCCAAAAAATGGTCGAGAAGACTAGTAGAACGCCTGGAAATTGCACCCTGTTGGGTCTCGACAGAAACTGTTTCCCAGAATAAAATCTTATTGACTGTGATTCTGAATCCACGGATGAAAACTGTTTGGTTGATTGCGCCCAGAACTCCTTCATTGAGAAAGTGGCGCGGAGACTCGTAGGGGCGCATAGGCCCGACACGTCCCGAGAAGCCATGCGGGGTGGCCACCCAAGAGTAAGATAGTGCCGTAATGCTATCTTGGCGGATTGATCCTACTTTGAATTTAATGGAACGTCGGCTTTGCAAGCTGGGTCCTCTCCGCCTTGCTGCACCAAGGGACCATGAACGTGCTTCGTGAAATCCGGTTATAAGGTAAAGTGTGTCATCATTGATGAGACGGCCGGCATCTTTGGTGGCACATTTATTCCATGGCGAATCGCTTCATCTAAAAATCTTTTCTCGTTTCGTAAATCACGACTTTTGGCGCCTTCTGGCAGAATGAGGACCGCGCCATTATCTTCCATGGACAAGCTGAATTCGTAATGGGCCCTTCAACAATATCGATCTGTTTCTGAGTTCCCTGATCTCGTGAGAAGGTAACATACCTTGATGGGTTTTGGGAGTCGAAAGAAGTATCCACCTCTTTGGATACTATTTCCATGGAGGCGCTTGAAACAACATCATGAGCAGACAGGGCATCCTCCTGGGTAGCAAACTCCTCGTAACCTAGTATAACAGGCTTAAAATCTTCTTTGATGAGCCTGGGATATGGTTGTCTGTCGCGCGGCAGTGTAATGTTGAAGAGCACGTCAAAGCTACCATCCATGGTCGAGACAATGCCGACATCCCCGATCTTCAGTCCTTCTTGTTGATAATTTTCTGGAAGCTCCGAGTTAACTTGTGGGGTCCATAATGGATATCCATGGGCCCCAGCCAGATATTCTGAGTATACTCTACAGTGGGGAGAATAAGACATGTAGGCTAACTCCGACTTGGACTCGATGCGAATGGATAATTCCAAATCAGCCTTATCTTATCACTGGACCCGTGGTGACTATTAACTAAGCGCGGAAGAAAAACAAGGCGCGCCAATACCTACGACAACCACGATGGAGTTTATACCAGGTCCAGCAGTTCATCGGGTCCTTTGCGCTGATTGTGGTATGTCCATGGTTATTTTTCAGAAATCACTTAAACTCTCCACCTGGCTGTTGCTGAAGCAAAAGTGCATGTCATGACTGGCACAGGCGTGCAATGAGCCACAAATGTAGTAGAACAGTGCAGACGAATTCAAAATTTAGTGACACTGGAAACACTGTTGGTTGCATCAGGATTTGTATTCACGCTTCACAATGTTCTAGCGTACGGCAGGGTGCGGGGACCCTCATCCCCATCAAGAGAGATAACGACAGCTTGCTCTCCCTATAAATTATCTGATATGGGTGATAGCATGAGTTGAATTGAGGAGCTTACATTGGCAAGGTAGTGGCTAGACTGTACAACACCAAGTTTCAAGTCACCAGTGCGACTCCAGAAGAAAACTCGTGTGCCATTCTGAGTCTCATATTGACAATATTCAGGGTATAAAGAGTGAGTTGACTTACGGAGGTAATATCTTTCATACTTTCCTCCTTGTTGAACAGTGAGATGTGTGAGTCGGATCCACTGTTATCATTAGATACAGCCGCTAGTTCCCTGGCAGTCTCGGTCTGAATACAATATATAGTCAACGAGGCGCATGACCGCATACTTGCCTGGTTTCGGCCCCCATGCTAACATTCTGAGACGTATCAATGGCCATTGAATTTGTACGTGACCGATCGAGTGTGGAAGAATGTCCCTCAGGGGTGCGTTTCGAAACATGGCTATTGGAGCCGGAGGATATGCTAGTAAAGAGAGGAAACGAGCCAACATGTGGGAGAGACGTACTCGTTTTCAATGTATACAACACCTGTAAACCGCTGAGCGCCCAAGATATCTGAGGGGAGCGGAGTCCAGCACTGACCCTCTTTCACAATTAATTGATTGCGCTTTGATACCACATCTTCAAGACGGCTTTCATGCGAGAAGTCTGCAAGTTCCAGCAATCCCTATCATTCATCATTGGAGTGAAGACGTGCGCGGCTAAGTACCATCCATGGCCGAGACAACGCCGACGTCCTCAATCTTCAGTCCCTCTCCAGGTTGGTAATCGTCTGGGAGGTCAGAGTCGAGCTGTAGAGTCCACGGTGAACATCTGTGGGATCCAGCCAGACATTCTGAGTACACTTTATATGGATGGGCCGGGGGGAATAGGACATGTCTGATGCCAACTCCGACTCGTGAGAGTCTGATCTTATGACCAGACCCGTGACGGCGACTGAGGCACTAAGCGTGGAAGAAAAATGAGTCCGAGCAGCCACTCCCAGTGAAAAAAGGTGTTACAGGAGTGCATGCCATCGTATGCGATCATAGGTCACAAGATCCAAACGAGGATGCATACCGTCTCACTGAAAATGGGTGTCAACTCCATACTTGTTTCCCGCGCTCGCACCGATAAGGCCCCAGAACAGCTTGGCGTTTTCGTGGATCCCTTCGCCGGAAGGGCCGGCCCTGGAAGTTGACCGCGAACGCCAAGACTTGTTGGGACTGAGGAGGCAGATGGCCACGTTCAATAGGCTTGGCCCGAATTTGACTTCGAGGTCGAACACCTCCAGTCTATGGCGAGGAACGGACATGTGAGATGTGGCGTCGGAGTATAGGAAGGGGGACTCACGGTTCGTAAAAGTGACCCAGGTTCGTGATGTACACCAAAGACGCGGTATGCAGCGCAAATCGGACCAAGACGGACAATAACACGTAGAGATTAAAGATATTGCGACATGCGAGAGCCTCGAGGTGAACGGAGCAGCACACGATGCGTCTCCGAGCTTGGACATCGACGTCACCCTCCATATTTTCCAGCGCATCCGTAATCGAGCCCAAGCCGAACTGCACCACATGGTGAGCACAACGACCCATTGAAGCCTAGCAAAAGATTAACCTTCTCCATCGGGTCTCTTGTCTCGCAACCTACAGATCAGCTGCGGCCCTTCTCTGCGCCTCAACAACACCCGGGTACAGGTGGGCTATGGCAGGGGGTACGGGTGGAGGTGGTTGACCGAAGCGCGCAGAAATCTTGAGCTGACTCTCATATACCTTCTTGATTCGTTCCATCTTTTGGTGCTCGGGAATCTTTTGCAGGTCCTCGGGAGTCCCATCCAAAAGCGCAACACCTATATGGGCCTGTTTCAGCGCACCGACGTCGTTCGTACCATCGCCAGCCATCAGGGTGACGTATCCGAGTGTCTTCAAGCTAGTTAGGATGAACTCTTTCTGAGAGGGGGAAACGCGAGCGTAGACCCAGGTGTTTTGAACGAGATCGTTCCAACTCGGTAAAGACTGGAACTGCTTCATCGCAGCATCCGTAATACAGATGTCGTACTCGTCGAACAATGACTTGTCAAGCGGCTTGGAAGGGTCCATTGGTATGATCTTTCTCTCGCCCACAGTGCGCCAGTAAAGATCTGGTGATTGACATCAGAAATGCCTACCGGGAAGAGCAGGCAACGTACTAGCGTCATGAGCAGCGTTTGCCTTCAAATCCAAGATGAGCGCCTCCCTATCAACAATTTCGACATCACGTGCAACGTGTACGGCCGTCAATGGGTTGTCTCCTGTAATCATGATGCACTAAGGCAGT
>JBBPTW010000538.1:0-12192 GCA_038094575.1 Phylloporus cf. nigrescens
GGCAAGGTAACTCATCTTTCCCAAATCCAACGATCTTGATCCAAACTGTTGCTTAGATGCTCCGCAGAGAGCTTGGAATTTGGCGAAGACTCGACCACATCAACATTGTTCCGTTTCTTGGAATAGCATATGGATTTGGAATGTGTGGTACAATGTCATTGGTTTCATTATGGATGCCCGATGACACTCTCCACCGTTTCTTGATCGAACATGATGGCCATCTGCATTTGGGACACAGACTTCAATTGGTAGGACCGCTCAACTTTTCTCATACCCCGCAACTTGATGACAATGGGCAACTCGGGTAGCTGCTGGATGTTGCCAACGGATTGGACTACCGTGGGCTTTTGTCGTCGTCATGACATCGATAGAGGTTTAACATGCAACAGTGCACTCTTTCACGCCTCCAATTGTACACGGTGACCTAAACTCTGTATGTCGTATTAATTCTGCGTCCCCTTTTTCTAATAAAGACCAGAACAATGTACTTCTCGACAAGGATTACACTGCGCGCCTGACAGATTTCGGATATGCTTCCCTGGTTGGGAATATCCCTGAAGCGTTGAGGTATCTCCAAAGATCCACTGCACGATCAGGTGCATTGCGTTGGACCGCACCGGAGCAAGTCGACCCGGGAGGGACATTCAGCAGGACAACCAAGAGTGATATATATTCATTTGGCTGTATTGCGCTCCATGTAGGCTATGTACACGAAATCGAGAGGCTGCTAATGCTCTTATAGGTTCTTTCCGGAAAGCAACCATGGTCGGAAGTCCAGGAAGACATGGCGGTCATTTTACAGCTGGCAGAAGGAAAGTGGCCAGACAGACCAAAGTCCCGGAAAATAGATGACTGGCATTGGAGTTTAATACACAGATGCTTGGTATTCAACTGTGGCAAGCGACCCGAGACAAATCTGCTGGTCCCTGCTTTCAGGGAGTTCTTAAGTTATTGCCCTTATACCCCTAGCCTCTGTGACCTGATCCAATTTTGTTCGAGTCAAATGGTTCAGGAGTCACGGCTGTCTTTCATCGGCCAAGGACTCTGGGACGACTCAAACACCCAGATTTCGCAGGTTACCAGTAACCAGGACAGTCAGAACGTGTAAGTAGTGAGGGGCATTGTCCACTCATGTCATACTGACGCCACATCTGCATCTGCCAGCATTGCTGGCATGTCATATACAGAGTGCTCGGGTCGCCTGAACAGCAAAGATAAATGGCTCCCATCAATCAGAGAAATTCTACCGGAGTTTATGACCTCTACGGAGCAGCCTCGCAAGAGGCAGCGTATACAAACAAATTCCAAGTGACTACGGAGCAGGCTTTTGTGGGATACCCCAATATATTCAAATATGCATTCTTGTTCTACGGGATAGTGGTATCGCCCTCTGGGCAACTCTAGACTTTTCAATTAGCAAAAGGTGTACATATTATGACAGAGTAGGAAAGGATACAAAAGTTCTAGGATGAGGTGAGGCATATACCTGTCAGGAGGGCCGGAAGCCTGGAACTGAAAGCAATAACGCACTTTTCATCTCGATGGTTGGTGGATTTGGCACTGCAAGATCAATGACTTACATAAATTAAAAACCCTTGGACTTCGAGTCTCTGGATCTCAAGTTGTCCGATTGAGTATTGCGTTCGGGTGGCGATGCACCCTTGGTACTTCGATCTTCCATAGAAACGCGGTGGCATTTCTGTCAGCATCTCGGTCAGTGCTCGGGCACTTTCCTTCGACCATCATTACCGTTAGTAAGGACCTTACCCATGTTCGACTTGCGATATATAACCTGTCGTTCGTGCGGCGTACATCATCGTCGCGATGGTCCTCAAACTCTACGGTTACACCACGTCCACATGCACCCGTCAAGCCGCCTTAATCTGTAAAGAAAAGCAAGTTCCCTACGAGTTCGTGTCCGTCGACCTTATCAAGGGTGAACAAAAAGCACCCGCCTACGTCAAGCACCAGCCCTTTGGCCAAGTCCCCTACATCGTGCGTTAGGACCACCGAGCATAGTACAGGCCATTAACCCACGTTCACAAGGACGACGATGGTTTCATACTCTACGAGTCTCGCGCCATCTCGCGCTATTTGATCAAAAAATACCCTGACCAAGGTACTCTGGACCTCATTCCTACCGACCCCAAGGAAGAGGCCTTGTTCGAACAAGCCGCCTCTGTCGAGGTCTTCCACTTCAACTCCCATGCCAGCGCGATCTTGTTGGAAAAACTTGTCAAGCCGTGCGTATGCGTACACGTTCCCAGGCGTCCGAGAACTGACAGCCGTCAAAGGCTGTACGGCGATAAGACGGACCAAGCCAAGGTAGACGAGGAACTCAAAGCCATCGAAACCAAGCTCGACGTGTACGAGGCCATCCTCGGCAAACAGAAATATCTCGCTGGTGACGTACGTTGACTATCCCGCTGAAGTTGGACCTGCGGATCGCTCATGAACCCTCAGAAAGTAACTCTTGCCGACCTCCAGCACCTGCCTCATGGGAGTGAACTTCTGAATGTGGGTTTCGGACATCTATTTAAGAAGAGACCCAGCGTAGCCAGGTATGGAACTGTGACACAGTCTGGTAACTGCTAGTGTTGACTCGGATTTTGTACTTGATTTCAGATGGTGGAACGATATCTCCAGTAGGCCTGCTTGGCAGGCCGTCAAGGACGGTGCTCAGCCAAAGCAAGTCTAGGCACCTTGAAGTATCATCCTTGTCTACTGTATCTGTTCGTGTGAACTGTGCAAAAGAAGAGGATACTATATGATTTCGCTGGCACGAGATAAGAGATACGTAGATCACAGTTACGATCCAACTCCGAGAGATCTGGAGAGCGAACCTGCAGGGGTCTACAGCCGATTGGTTGTCTTGCATCGTGAGAGTCTTGGTGGCCCATATCATGCGTTTTCTGGCGGGGTCAACGATCCGGGAGGACATCGCTATCGTGTTTTGCCTGGGAAAGGAGTATAGAATGACAGGAATTTCGAATGATCGACAACACGTGTTAGAATCCCATCTTCGCTGGAGATTGGAGGAACCTGTTGCAGGGTCAACTATTCCCACCTTGCAAACGTTTCTCAGCGGATCGTCATCTATTCCCGGGGTGAGGAAAGCGCTGACATGCACATCCAGATACAGACGTCCAGCGCGACATCGTCTAAATACACTATCTAACATTCCAGAATACATAGCAGCTGAGGCATACGTATATACAACAACTGGGTCTTCATCTATCAGGCTATCACCAGCCTATCAAAGTCGTGGAACACGGATGAAGGAGATCACTACATTG
This sequence comes from Phylloporus cf. nigrescens, assembly GCA_038094575.1. Taxonomy (NCBI): domain Eukaryota; kingdom Fungi; phylum Basidiomycota; class Agaricomycetes; order Boletales; family Boletaceae; genus Phylloporus; species Phylloporus cf. nigrescens. The sequence goes on from JBBPTW010000538.1 coordinate 3,297, forward strand.
ACGCCCTGATAGCGCCTGCGTGAGCGAGGGTGGCTAAAACAACATCGCAACCAACGTACCGCTGCAATGATACCGGAGATCCAGAATGCCTTGCCGATAGGGACAGGTTGGAACCTGAACACGAGCGCAAATACGATACCCCCAAAGTTTCCCATGCCCCCCACAATACCGCTCTATGTTTGGAAAGTGAATATCGAATATTAGGGCGTCTAATGCAGATCTCACCATGAAGCCGTTTGAGCCTAATTAAACGTTATAAGTCTAAATTCTGTCTGCCACGAGCTCACACTTACAAGGGTTGCAGTGAGGTACCAGCGAGAAGTTGACACCGTTGGCAGCTTCGTTTGCCACAGCGCAGATGACGATCATTATATTGACCACAGTCACTATGTTCCGATCAGCATAAAGCGAAAGAACAGTCGAGAAGATATGCTCACAGGAGGGATGTTCGTTACGAGTGATATATATCCCAAGGCCGAGCGATATGAGTGCTTGCACAATGCCGAGGAATATCATGAGGTACTTCTTTCCTGGAACTCCCCACATCCCGTATATTATGTCGCCGAGGTATCCGCCTACTCAGAGTGTCAACATCGAAGTGAACGCTCATGGAGAGAACCGCTACCTAAGGGACGCGTTACTATGTTTAGGAAGCCAAATATAGAGGCGAGCTATGTTAAGAGTGAGAGTCGGAATGAAGATCACATTGTGGCACTAACGTATCCAGCCTTGGTCTGGCCAAACTTGTAAAGCAGAAGGAGGACATTTGCCAAGTTGGCATCCATGGCGAGTTCGAAACCGAATGTGGTGAAGTATCCCAATGCGGGAAGCCAGGTCAAAGGCGAAGACACAATCTTCCACGCGAGCGCAAATGTGGGCGATTGGCTGACTGCATAGTCGAGCGCGGAAACGTCTACCAAACGGTCTCAACTCAGCAAATAGTCTGTCATCAACGGAGAGATAACGCACTTTGGGCTGGCGCAACTTCAGCGACGCGAACGTCTGCCTCATCACCTTTCTTCTCAGGATCCTCTTTGCCATCGTCAGGGATGTAGTACACAGTCTTTTCCTCTTCAGGAACGTAACCTGGTGAGCGCGTAATCGCCTTGTGTCTATCACTCCATTTTCCGGCGGGGTGGTCCGTCCCAAATATCATGACGGCGGCGGCACAAGAGAGCAGTAAAGGAACTGGGACAACAACAAAAGACACACGCCATGCGATATGCGGCACGAGCCCAGCCGCAAGCAAACCGTTGTATAAAGCGATCATGACCACAAACGTGATTCCTCCGCCTGCGTTACCCAATCCCGCAGAGAGGGCATTTGCTAAAAACACTATGAGTTAGCTGGAAGGTCGTCTGTAAGAAGACCAGTTACCGGTCCCAACCACGTTCTTGTCAAAGAATGCGGTGGTCCACGCTTGACATGTAACGAATGTTCCACCTGTTGAGAATATCCGGTATTCTCTTTGCCGATTTCTATTCCTATTACCGGAATTCTAGGCCCTTACATTGCCACATGGGCCGCTTACACTATTCAGATTACTAGACGATCAATAAGCACTTGACGTCATAGATAAGAGCTTCTTTTGCCATTTGGCACTACTTATATCCTGATCACATGATCCTTCCATGAAGTTCTATGGACTTCTTCTTATCTACTATACGTAGAATAGTCCAACACAGGTACAAACAAGTTCCTGTAGTATATAAACCTCGCCCTTCTGCTTGGGCTAAACAAGCAGTCTCAGACTCTTCTTTCGCATACTCAGTCACTCTCAGCTCTAACAAAGCTACCCTCCCAAACCACCCTTACTCTTTCGCTCCAACCATCCATTACAGTGAGTATCCTTCACTGTACATAATCCTCTCCTGTTTGCGCCATTGGGACATATACTGTCTCAATAGGTTATGAGCCCTGCTCCGTCTTAAGGACGTCATTATTTCGCGATACGATGCCTTTTACCGACGAGCAGATGGTTGGTTGGGCTCAGCGGTTTATTGGACTGATTTTATTCGCCATCGTGCGACTTACCTTCTTCATTACTCCTGGAGTCGGTACAGATGACGCAGAGGAGATTCTTAGGACTGCCCTCTGGGCTTTCCTTCGAAACCGGCTTAATGCCGAGACTCCTGATCCTATTCGGTTTCATACTACCGATCGACTAGGAACTGACCGATGGGACGTTCGCGTCCTCTTTCGCAGATTACCTGCACCGGTTAGTACTTCTTCGGAAGATCCTGCGCCCTCTCCCCAGTCCTTTTCTCGCACCTCCGAGCCACAATCCCAGGTCGCTGCGTCGAGCCCTAGCTCCGAGCGACAACCCACTGTTGAGACCACTCCAGCGGAGGATCCTCCCCTTTTCACAGATCACGCACAGATTCTGATCGACGGCAACGTTCGTCTAGACGACGGACGAATAATCGAGAACGACACCGTTAGCCCAGGTGTACCACTCTTTGTACCCTGCCCTCTCTGTCGACAAGGACTCGAGCGCGGAGCTTACTGTTATCACACCAACAGCACAGTTCTTAGGCAAGGAAGCCAAAGACTTGCTGACCATCGAGAGTACCCTTTTTCTATTACTCCTCGTACCTCGTTGCGACTACCAGCTCTCCCACCACAGTTTACTTCCCGCTCTTCTACTCCTGCTCCAGCCTACAATGCCGTCTCTCCCCAACAATCCATACGCCGCCGAACCTTCCTACGACGGCCTCCGATATCAGAATCGCGACGGTCCTCCAACCGTCATTCTTCTTCCGCAGGAACCGGGTCTGAGCAACGCTCCCCAGTTTCACACCGCCACCTTCTACGACCCCTATCTCCCGCAGGACCGAGAAATGAGGGACAAGCACGTCCTTCTCGACGACGAAACCGACGAGACCTTCTCTCGTCACCCGAACGGGTGCTCATGGATTCCATCGCTCTTAGAAATGGGGGCGAAGGGTCCAACGCCGATTCACACCATGAGTCGGATGATGAAAGATGAGATCATACGATCTCAAAGGATGGCTAGACCGGTTCAACTGAACCTGGTCGAGACTCAGGCGAGTAATCGCCAACAGGTAGATACATTCGCCTTTAAAGGCGAAACGCTTCGCTCTATTTACGAAGCTGCTGGTTGGCCCTTCCAAGAGCCAATCGGATCTCCTCCTCACACCATCCTCACCCACAACCAAGGTTTCGAAGTTTTTTCCTCTCATTTCTTCGATTTTGAAAATTCACCTGCGCACCTGGAGATAGTAAAATCAATGGTCATAGACACGAAGAAGAACTGTCGGATCTCTCTACGGGACGATCCCCGTGCTTGGCTTCCCAGCCACGTTCCCACGAAGCAATCCTTCGATTACTTCGCACACCGCCACGCTCGACGACGCTTCTACAAATCCATTTCTGGAGAAAAACGGCGAGGTATTCGTCTGTTACAGTGGCTAATAAAAAACCACACAGATGACCTCTCCGCTCGCACCATATGAGAAGTCCTTGCAGGACGAGATGGGCGAAGAATGCGTCGACTTGCTGCAGTGGAAGGTGAACAACGTAGGCGGCTTCTCTAAAGCCTTAAAAATACTTAGTGCGGCGGTTCCTTCTTCTTTCCCATTACCTCATGGTTGTAGATATTCCTTAAACCGCGATGTCGATGATGGCGGGTACAATTCCTTTTTATCAATTAACTGTCGCGTTCCTAGGAAAATTATATGTTTTCCCTATATATCTCACAATTCTCCTGATGTACCAGTATCGATTGGATTCTTATGGGATACAACTGTTCCCAACCCTCATTATTTTGAGGCGATAGAATATGATCCTCAGGATCATGCCAATCGACCGATGCCTTCTTGGTATCGTGAATCTGTTACTATCAAACCCCTAAAAGGGATGGAGAAAAAGGAACATAGCCGATTGAAGTGGGAAACCCTTCAAACTTCTCTTTTTGGGAAGAAACGGCAGCGACAGATGGAATGGTACAGGAAACAATCATGGTATGGAAAGAAACATACACCTCCACTAACGCCTACTCAGATAGCTTTACCGCTATCCTCTGGGATTCCAACACCGCAGATGCCAGGAGCTTTTTCTCCTATACCTGCAACCTCTGGGATTCATACTCCGGTTCTTATACCGGTTAATCCGGTGTTTACACCGGTGGCTCATCATATACCGTTGCCTCCATCTCCTAAGACGAGTTCTTTTTCTTTATTTGATTATATCATTAACGAAAGTCTTGCTGACGAAGTCTTCGGAACAGATACATCATGTCTCTTCCTACAGACTCGAACCTGAAAGTTGAATCCTCCGTCTACCAACGGATTCCAATTCTCACTGGGACCCGCGAATATGCTCTTTGGGCGACAAAGACCAAGGGTCTTCTCTTGTCCTATTCTCTTTGGGACATAGTTTCGGGCGCCGTCACATGGGAAAGTCTTCAAACGACGCCTCATCCCAACCCCCATGTAATCGTCGAAAACGATGAACAAAAGAAGTTCAAAGTTATTGATCGACGAGCATGCGGGATGCTCGCCCTCACCCTTGCCGATTCGTTACAAACGAATGTCGATTACGACTGGGACCTCACCGTTCTCGATGATGACGATAACATCATCTTCCCCTCGGTCACCAAACGTCTTTGGGACCGACTTTTCCTTTTGTTTGGAACATCTGGTCTTCCGGGACAATTTCGTCTCTTCTCCCGGATCTCCAGAATGAACATCAGAGAGAAGTCCGCCTCTGATGATCTAAACAATATGAGGACCCACTTCGACCAACTCATCGGCGCTGGTCTAAATCTCCCAGACTCATTCAAAGCAATGTTCATTCTCTCTCGTCTTCCCGACTCCTACTACCCTCTCGCCTCCACCGTGGTCCAAACCACACAGCCTATCGACTTTACTGTCGAACTTGTCACACAAAAAATTCTTGCCGAAGTGGATCTTCGTTCCACACGCTCTCTCTCCTCTCGCATCGGCTCTACAGTCGAAACCCCGAGGTCTGCCATGATCAAACGAGGTCCACCTGCCAAACAACAGTGGTCGCAACAGCGACAAGCAGGACCATCGTCTTCTAGCAACTCTGGTGCCGGTCCTTCCAAACCGTACCAGAAGAAACCTCAGGAAGGTCAGAAAAAGAAATCGACCTTCCAGAAAGCGAAGGAACAGCGACTCCGGCAAAAGGACAAGAAAGGTAAAGGCCGAGCAACTGAAGTTGTAGGAGATACCTTCGCCAATGCCGTCGAAGGACCTTCAACGTCCAACTCCCTCCGATGGGATGGAACCGGTTTTGTGCCGATGGACGGAATTGAAGAAGAGGTAGATCTGTCGTCATTTTACAACGACCACCTTGACCCATCTAACCTCAAAACGGAAGACTACGAGATGGACAACGGCATGAATGCGGATATGTCCCTCCGTCCCTTTTGAACACGCTTCCGCTAACTCCCCTTCAGGAGCTGAAGCGTCGACACAATCAAAGAAGGGAAAGAAGAAGAAAGGAACCACCATATCCCTTGGTGGATTAGCCTCAAGTCATGGACACCTGGACGATATCGATCGTCTAGACTCTCTGGTACCTAAGAAACGGGTGACGCCTTTACCGGCTGTACCACACCTGCCAGGGGAAAGACTCCCTGGATATTCTGTAGGAGATGACATAGTCGATTACCGAGATGAATCCAATGACTTTTACGCTTACATGGTGGGGAATGAACTTTCTGGATCAGACTTTCGATCCAAACATTGGATGATTGACAGTGGATGTACTGATCACCTTACTCCCTTTAAAGGAGACTTCGCTCACCTTGGAGACGAAGAGGTGACTGCCACTGTCGCTAATGGACAAACCGTTTCCATGTATGGACCCGGAAAAGTTATTGTCCAACCCAATGCCATAAAAGGAAAAATTCTCGTACTAAAAGGAGTTTGGTACGCGCCAAAAGCGCGACACCGGTTACTCTCGGTACCATCCCTTACTAAGGAAGGATACCGATGCGAGATTACAAAAAATAAATCGCTGATCTTGAACAACAAGGGAGACTTGGTGATACAGGCAACTGCTTTGTCACCAGGTAACAATCTTCACTGGTTTCGGTCAACTCAGATCATACCCAGCGTCGAGGCCAACTCCCTTGAAGGACTAGGTCCTTATCACTTATGGCACCAGCGACTCGGACATACGTCCAAGAACGCTCTTCGTCATGCCCACAAACACCTCACGGGCATTCCTTCCTTGGCACCACCTGCAACCAATCCTCCTTGCAAAGGATGCGCTCTAGGAAAGATGTCGGAATCCTCGTATCCTGACTCATCCAAACGAGCTAATCGTCCTCTGATGTTAGTTCACACGGATGTAATGGGACCATTTCCAACAGAATCTCGATCCCGATCTCTTTATATCCTTACCTTCATTGATGATTTTAGTGGATATGCTCTTTTGGCATTTATGCGCCAAAAAAGTGATGTCACAACCCGCTTTCAAAACATGGTAACATGGGCGGAGACTGCATCAGGCGTAACTCTAACCTCTATACGCTCTGATCGAGGGGGGGAATTTATGGCCGAAAGGCTACAATCGTTCTTCGCGAACAAAGGCGTTACTCATGAAACGTCTGCTCCCCATACCCCTCAACAGAACGGTAGAGCTGAGCGATTCAATCGCACCATTATGGAGAAAGCCAATGCTATGCGACATCATGCTTGCCTACCTCCTACTTTCTGGCAAGATGCTGCTGAAACAGCATTACATATCTACAATCGTCAACCAATGTGCCGCCTTGACTGGAAAACTCCTTCAGAGATATTCATTGGTAAAAAACCTGATGTCTCTTACTTCCGAACCTTTGGTTGTAGAGCTTATGCGCATATCCAACCGGAACAGCGCGACGACAAACTTTCCCCTCGTGCCGAGGAAATGGTCTTCATTGGTTACGAACCAAACACAAAAGCTTATCGCTTTTGGTCGATGACCAGACGACGAGTCTTTATAACAAAGACTGCCTTATTTGATGAACAGATCTTTCCCTACTGTTCAAGAAAAGAACCGGACAGACCTAGACCAATCCCTGAAAACCTTGAACCCCATCTCGACCTTACCGAGGAACAAGAGAGACCCGAGAATCCGGAACCTCGTGGTCATCTAATCTTACCTCAACCATTTGGTGATCCTAACCCCAATCAACTAGAACCCCGAGAGCGACAGGACTCTCGTATGACTACTCCTCATCCTTCTTATTCTCCACCATCAATAAGATCTGACGATGATATTTTCAACTCTCGCAGAAACTTAGATGGATCTATGAGACAACCTAGTCCGTTATTCTTCGATACTCCTGAACAGGAATCGAGAGAAACTTCTGAACGTCCTCCTTCTTACCGAACCTCATTACCTACGCCTCAACCGCAGAAACGAACTGCGACTGATGCTCACTTCAGAACCTCTCTGGATAGACGACATCAACATAAACGATATGGCACTGAAGAGGAACCACAAACCTCCTATGATCCCGATTTCTGGACTCCTGATATTCAGGACGATCAACCAGAAATCTCTGATCAACCTTCAGCTGGACCATCTTCTGGTCCTCGCGCCTGGCTTCCTCCCCGACAAGATTCTTATGAATCACTTCCTGAATTCCGCTCCCGTCCTCATCAATATCATCCCACGACGGAATTTAGAGCAAACCTTCGTCCTCCCGTCGAAAGACGATTTAGTGCTCGACCTTCTATGCCGAGGTTTTTACCCGACAACGCATACGGTGCTAAGCCACCTGTGCAGATAGAACGAGAACTAAGAGGACTTCCACCAATTCAGGAGGAGCCACCTACGATGTGGGTTCGAGATGAACGAACCATGTCTACCACCCCAGATGTTCGACCACCAACTAATGAGGAAGAAGATCTTGGACAGATGTATTCGGACTCATGGATACGTCATCATATGACATTAGCAGCAGTTGTCGCTAACATACCTAACCAGTATCGTGACATAGCGAAACTACCTCCTACAGAGCAAAAACTCTGGAGAGCTGCATGTCAGGAGGAGTACGACTCCTTAAAGGATCGTAAAGTCTGGGACCTAGTGGATCTACCAAAGGGTCGAAAACCCATCACTGGACGATGGGTGTTCACACGCAAAAGCGATGGTAGATATAAAGCCCGCTTTGTAGCGAAAGGCTTTACACAGGTATTCGGGATTGACTATGAAGACACTTTCTCACCTGTAGCAAGGTTTGAAACAGTGCGACTCATCCTTTCATTAGCCGCCCTCCATGATTGGGAATTGGAGGCTTTGGACGTAAAAACTGCGTTCCTTTACGGCAATTTGGATGAAGAGATTTATCTTACGCAACCTGAAGGCTTCATTTTCAAAGGTCAGGATACAAAGGTCTGTCGACTGAGAAAGTCCATCTATGGACTTAAACAGGCTGCACTCTCCTGGAATAAAGAGTTGCATAAATCCCTAACAGAGATGGGATTTACCCGGACTACCTCAGATCCGGGTACTTATTACAAAATCAGCGGTCAGGATATAATTATAATTCTCACTTACGTTGACGATGCTCTTTTTACTGGTAGTAACAAAGACCTCCTTCTACGACACAAGAAGACCTTTATGAAACGTTGGGAATCTCGCGATCTTGGCGAAGCTAAGGAATATCTTGGTATGCGGATTACAAGAGACCATAAAAAACGGACTATTTCTCTTGATCAATCTTCCTATGCAGACAAAGTCGTAAAACGCTTTGCTCTTGATAACTGTAAAGGAAAAACCGTACCTCTTCCTGCTGGATACAATCCACGACCTTCCCAAGGCGAAGCTTCACCTTCTCTACGAACTCGCTATCAATCTGTTATAGGTTCGTTGCTTTATATCATGCTTGGTACTCGACCAGACCTAGCCTATT
>JBBPTW010000539.1:0-12172 GCA_038094575.1 Phylloporus cf. nigrescens
ATGGATAAGGTGATTCTCTTATCAACATAAGTCAGCAGTGACAATGGGAGTGCAGAAGAGCTTGTTTCAAGTACTTCAAGATGTTTGGTCATACCAATGTAGTGATCATATTAGAACAAGCTTACAGGGCATTCAACTTATCCAAATGGATTCATAGGAAATAACCTAATAGAAACATGATCTATATTTATGATCTTAGGGGGACCCTTCATTATTCTAGCATTCAGACATTGTCATTAGATTTTTGAATTGTGACAGTTTGATCATTAGTGAAGGATTAGGGTAAATATAAACAACTTGATTTTCATGGGTCAAATACTTAATCAGCTCAAAAACTTGTCCTCAGAAGTTAGAATTATAGTAAATAAAACTACATACAACATACCTCTGAATATAGTAAACAATTTATCACCTGCCAAGCCATCATCAGTATATATGAATATAGGAAAATCACCTTGAGGGATTTAATGGCAAGAATCATTTCAATTACATTGCCTATGTGGGTGATACTTAAAATGACCATATATTAATGGTAGGTATTTAATATTCCTCTACTCAATGATTATGAGATGTTTGGGTAGAACTGCTCTATATTTCACATATCAAACTTGAGGTTCTTAAAGTAATTTATAGGCACCATAGCTGATGATCACTTGCCCAGCTCATCTAACAAGAAAAATCTGTGAAAGTTAGAGCTAAGACATGAGAAAGTGGCACTTAGGCACCATAGTATTTCTGTGGCTGCTAGTTAGCCATCAGGTTACTGGAACTCTAGACACTTTTGGTCACATGATTGCTTGTTCAATATTCAATTCACTATTTTATTTGCCATCACAACACAATGGAAGCTTCTGCAGAAGAAACTTATACAATTGTTACTATTACAATATGTACTGCAATACTGATATTTACAGAATCTTGGCACAATAGTAACAATTACTTGGCACTCAACTGCTGGTGAATTCAGTGACAAACAAGTTACTTTGCTACAGCTTGCAGCTGTTATGCAGATAGAATTGTAAAAGGTACCAGGCATGGTTCCATTAATCATTATTCTATTGAGAATATAAGAGTGATACAACAATAAGGGGACACACCAGCTTATGTTCCTTGTTTGTGAAAATCATGCAAATGTATATTGAATCTGCCATTAACAGAGCTGACTTGATGGAGTTCTGATACTTGATATATGTCCATTCTGATCTGGAAGTTAAGTAAATTATATATATTTATAGAATGGTGCACAATCACTGCTGGCCTCATGGTTAATTCAACATACTTACTATAGCTACTAAGGTAGACAGGAGGTGAAACAGCATGGTGTCCTAGCCCATCAAAGTCTCTTGACTCCTATGAAGTGGTGAGATGGAACATTAATATCAAAAATTGAGGTAATAGTTATATAAAATATAATCCTTAAAGAGTGTGCACATATTCTAGAGGAGTGAATCTATTAGCAGGAATAGTCAATCACTTATAATTGAGAACTTATCATTATTGGATTATAGTAATAAAGATAATAAGCTCTCCAATTGGTGTTCACTAGCATTTCTTCATAATGGGTTATGGCCATGGTTCTTCTCTGTGCAGGCTGGAGCAACTGGTCTAAATCAACTATATTTTCCAACTCATAATGCTTCATAAAGACTTCCACTGTATATATCATTTTGCTATGAATGATATATATAGTCAGAAAACTAAAAAAAAAAACAGACTATGCAATATTCACAGTTGCTAAGTACACTAACCAACCATTTTCTGAAAATTGACATTTCATTGGGTATCTGAAAGTGAATTAGCTCCTTTTCAACTAGAAAAATATCATAGTGACTATGCTTGACTTAGACACTTTTTAGCAGCTATGGTTAATTGGTCCATGGTTATATCCCATCTAATAGTTTTAATGATCTTGAGGATTAAAAGATCACATGCATGTTCCATATTGAGCTTGTCCATAGGTGGCAAATTTTGCCTTCTTCTAGTTGATAAAGGATGAGAGCCTGGGTTACTCTGCTGGATAGAGTGAGTGTCTGGATAGTCTGCCTGAAGAGGCTCATTGGGCTGAACCATAGTGTCAAAAAACATTGAAGCTGGTGTGAAAAATTGCTATGCATTGACAGGCTAAGCTTTAAATGGAATAGTTATGGGTGGTCTTACCTCCTCTAAGTTAGTCTTATGTCAAATAACATGGGCAAGAAGGTGAACTATACCAACAGCATCAGAAATAATATCTGAAAGTTAAAACTAAGATGTAGGAGTAAGAAAATGATTTTTGATATGATTGAACTTGCAATAACCTTTAATTTATTCTAGGATATTACACACCAGTGTAATGCTCTCAATGGGGAAAATTTTAAAGGATGATTGCCTTTGTGGCTCTGCCTGATGTAACATAATTGACAGAGTTCTCAATGGTTGTATTATTACATTATTGACAAATTCATGTTATGAATGTGGTAATGGGGAGTCCCTGTAGATACTACAAGATAGCTAAAAAGTTAAATGAGTGATTATCATGAACTTAGATTTTAGAGTTCTGATGTCACACTTGAATTTGAGAATTGTGCTTCAGAACTTTACCATATATGGTAGCTAATAATTGTTGAACAACAGACATTCCAGGCAATTCTACTCATTAGTAGCATAATATACTAATATTGTCATGCTTAATGGCCAGGCTGGCTGGGCTTCTAACCAAATTGAGAACTAAAAGATGGACTTGGTAACTATCTCAAATTCCAAGAGTTCTTCGACCAGCTCAATAGTACTATCATTTGCTATGTAATTAGAGGAATTGCTATTTATCTTCTTGCAAGCTGTTATGTTACCCTTGTCATACAACTCTTTGTGGATCTGGCCAATCATATGCTCTGCCTCATCAAGGAATATCTTTTTTTCTTTATGCTTATCCTCTACCAATGCTTTCATCATATTTAGTTCTTGTATTTGAAGATGCTGATATTATATCTTTACCAAGTAGGTATCTTGACTCTGTCATACTATATCAAGCTTCCAGTTATTTATGTATACACTGACTTCCAGTGTTCATTTAGTGTTAAGCTATAGATGGTATACATATATGAATCTGAAGCTGGCCTGGAATAGACTTAGAGAACTTACAAGTTTATTTGTTGACTCAGTACTGTGACAGGACAGATTTTCTCCACCAGATACTAATATAGTGGGTTCTGAGATGTCTTTTCTATAAGTAACAAGGACAACATCAGGACTACATCCTTTAGCATTATGAGTAGTATCATAGGGCAACTTGAAGGCTGTTACAGGGTGAATCTTTGGACTATGTGCATTAACAATGTGAGTAGCATTATTAGGAAATATAAAGGCTGCCATAGAAGGAGAGATGGGAGGCAATCAAGATAAGAAGGAAAAAAGCTTGGTAAACTTTCAGGTCATGGATTGTCACAGATAGAGGAGGGTGTGTGGTCTAGCTAAAATCCATATATTTTCAAATATGGCATTGCTTTTATAGTGCAACCTGCTTTTGAAACATGACTTATTAAGAATGTTTGAAACATCACTACTATCCCATTATTCTATGAACTCAAACAAGTTATAAGATCTATGTATAGTAAGGTACAAAAGTGTTCCAATAACTAATGTTAATATAGTGCATGCAGTGCACCACAACACCCCGTGGGAATTATGCTTAGCTATAGTGAGACAAATACATATACACACTCTTGGCTACCTACCGGTCCTTGAGTCATGTGATTTCACCTACAAATAGCTGAGATATAGCCATTTCAAATCAGTAACTACATTGAAACAGTTTTGTATCTTTTTGTATTGACAATGAAATAATGGGATATTTGCTTGTATTTTGTACTACAAACAACAGAATACATATTATCACAATGTCTGAGTCTGAAAATGTTCTCACACTTCTTGACTTTTAACCACCACCATCATGCAATCTCTCTCTACTACTCAAAAGAACCTTATCCTCTCTCATCTTGATGATAGTCATTCCATTCACTCCATTGCCTCCAGCACAGGTGTTGGCATTGCCACCATCTCTAGACTATGTTCCATGGAGCATTCTAACCTCCAAAAGTCTATTGGAGGTTGTCCAACCAAGCTTTCCTTTACCAATATCTGGCATGCTATTTGTCTTATCTCTAGTAATAAGGCAGAAAATGCAGTCCAGATGATCAAGAGCCTCTTCAATCTCACCAACCAGTCTCTCCACCCTTCTACTGTATGCTGTCACTTGAAAAAGGCTGGTATGAAAGCTGTAGTCAAGTGCAAACACCCTCTACTTTCTGTCAAACATTGCAAGGCTTGGTTAGACTTTGCCTATGCCCATAGGAATTGGACTGTAGAGGCCTGGAAGCAGGTAATTTGGTCTAATGAGACCAAAATTAATTGCCTTGGGTCAGATGGGCACAAATGGGCATAGAAAAAGCCAGGGGAGGGGCTTAATGATAGGTTAGTCCAAGAAACCATCAAGTTTGGAGGAGGTTCCTTGATGTTATGGGGCTGTATGGGCTGGGATGGGATTGGATATGCTGCCAAGATTGATGGCAGGATGGATGGTGACCTTTACCTTCAAATTTTGAAGAATGAACTCATGAATTCCATGGAGTTTTATGGTCTTAATCCTCCTGATGTTATCTTTCAGCAGGACAATAATCTCAAGCACAAGTGCAAGAAGGTCAAGGAGTGGCTAGATGAGCAGAAATTTAGGGTAATGGAGTGGCCTGCACAGTCTTCTGATCTAAACCCCATAGAACACCTTTGGGGTCATTTAAAAAGGAGGCTTGCAGAGCATGAGTATCCCCCTAAAGGAATAGAGGAGTTGTAAAGGAGAATTCAAGAGAAGTGGGAGAAGATACCAGCTGTGATGTGTTGGGGATTGATTATATCTCAGCTATTTGTAGGTGAAATCACATGAACCAAGGACTGGTAGGTAGCCAAGAGTGTGTACATGTATTTGTCTCACTATAGCTAAGCATAATTCCCACAGGGTGTTGTGGTGCACCGCATGCACTATGTTGACATTAGTTATTGAAATGCTTTTGCACCTCACTGTAGTTCTATGAATAGGCTGAACTTTTAAATTCCATAGTATGATTAGCCTATTCCACCCTTATTTAAATAAGAGTTCATTTTTGCTCAGGGACTAGTACTGGAATTATGGTTTCCAGAAGTTCAGAAAGAACTTCAAGTAATTGCTTAAGATCATTGGAAGTTGAGATTTTCATTCAGAAGATGTTCAGGACACCATGTGGCTTGTGGTTGATCACAAATTTGAAAATATGGACCAAGGATAACTGGAAGACTCTGGGTAGAATCATATCTCCATTACTTTTTTTATTTCATTTCACAATTATTGTCAAAACCTGGTTCCAAAGTTTACTTTGTTCCTATATGTGACAACATTTCAAATCAAAGTCACCATGTTCAATTCCATTACAAACTGTATATATTATATTGATGCATTCTGCACAGGACCACTACCAGTATAATATATATGTATGGTGAATTGCTCACATCTCAGATCTTTCTCAAAGTACATGATTAGCTGCAGGTATCACCTGGAGAGCTCAGATGTGATCTATCTCATTGCATTGTTGGGCTGATGCTTTAATCTGACTTGATCCAGCTGACATTCATTGAAAATGTCAAACTATAACCACTTTACATGTATTTCAGGAATAAGTCTAAATATATGGGAGGACAACCATCCTGAGGCTTTTATATGCATGTTGCATATTTTCAAGCTGTAGATACTATTATATCATACATAGTGAACTGGACTACATGCTACACAGTTATTGAATGAGTTCAAGAATTTTGCAGTGAAGCATGGTGGAAATAAGATCTCCAGTGATTTATTCTTTACTTATTGTCACAGAGAGCTATTCTGTGTACTATGGCAAGAACTACTTGATAATGATTTTTGCCTAGCTATCATAAAGTGTCAAAATGTGGTTACAATACCACTTGATGCTTCAGAAAAAATGTTTCAGAGATAAAATGAATAACCAATATGCATGACTTTGAAGATCTTTTGCAGGTGAGTACTGTAGTCCAGTACTCAACTATTGAATCACTGTCAAGCTGAGTGTTAATCAATTCAGTGTTCAATATCTGTCTTTGATGATAATCATATACTATGACTTTTGTTTATATTGTGCCACTGGCACAGGCTTACAAAACTCCAACTACATACTGATGATATATTAGACATTATGGAGGTTATAATCCCTTGGTTGGCATATTTCCTTTATGAATTCAAGTCCAAAACCTACTTAGTAGTCCATATGAAAGAACTTCAAAAGAAAGCAGAGGCTCATATACAACAGAAAACAAAGCAATCTTTCACTACAATCAGCAGCTTACAAGTTTGTGGCTCACATTATCCAAAAGCATTTAACCTTTAGACATATAAAGTATATGCTCTAGTAGATTACCCTGCACAGATTAATATATATGATATGATGAACTTGTTTTCCATGCAGATAGCATGTTCAATTTACAGGTCAGATTCAAGCACCCAAATATTATTTGAGAATGAGGCATAAGAAATTTGTACCTCAGTTGGCTACCATCATGATGTTGGCAGTTCACACAATGACTCTGAAGACTTAATGCTTTTAATGCATCATAATTGTGACAATCCAGCTGTTGAGGTATATCACTTTGCATATCAAGAACATTATATATAATAACAAATTGTTATTTGCTTATCCAGGACCTTAAAGCACACTTACTACTATATATAAGGAAGATATATGAAAGGCTCCCAGGTCACAGCAAGATGTTCATCTCCATCTAAAACTAGAAAAATATACCTTTGCCTTCTCTGAGATTGAATTGTCAAATCAAAACAACTTGCCATTAACCTTATCAAACTTGATGACATTACCAAATGGCCTGTCCATGTCAAGATCAAAGATGTCTGCTTCTTCCTTGGCTTTGCCAACTTTTACAGACAATTTATCCCTGATTACTCCACCATTACCCACCCTCTTATTAATCTCACAAAGAAAAACCTTGCTTGGAAATGGACCAATGCCTGCTAGTAGTCCTTCAAAACTCTCAAATGTCTTTTCCTCAAAAAACCTGTCCTTCAGCAATGTCATGATTACAAAACTACCAGTCATCCTAGCTTTCATAAAATCTGACAGCTCATTTTGGCTGAATTCTGGTGGCCTGGACTTTCCCAATATGTGTAAAAATATGTTGAAGGCTATGCTACTTGCCAGCAAAACAAGGTCCATATCCACCCCATTATACCATCCCTGACATCTATCACCTCCACCTGCACTTAGCCCTTTCAACAGATCTCTTGTGATCTTATTACCAATCTTTCTATCTCTTCCGGCTTTAACTCTCTGTTAGTTGTGGTAGATCATAGACTTACAAAGGGTGTAATTCTCTGCCCCACTAAGAAAATTATCACTACTAAAGAAATTACCTCTTTCTTCTTTTATAAGATCTACCTCTGCTTTAGCCTTTACAACAAAATTATCTCAGATTAAGGCCCTCAATTTGCCTTTATCTTCACAAGAGAACTTGGCCACCTCTTGAACTACAACCTTTCCCTTTTCACTATACACACCCAGAAACAAAACTGACGCAATGTTTGCATCACTTTGATTGATGAGTAAATATCTAGTGAACTATTAAAGCTATGCCCATGAATCCAGGTATCATTAGAAAGCTATTATCAAGAGGATTCCAAATATATATACATTGATTAGTGTATCAGGAAATATTCCGGAATTAAACTGGGGTACTCATTGCATCAGTTTTGTTGCTAACATTTTGAAATATCAAAACTATATATTGTGCCAAGAGATTATATAAGCAATGATCACATGATCAATTGTTGGTTCAACATGATGTAAATACATACAAACACCATTGCATTTTCTACTTCCACCACCATAAAATCCCTTTCCAATGAGCAAACTGCTTATATTATTTCTCTTTTGCAATTGGGTCATTCAACCCATCAAATTGCTCAGTCTACTGGTTTCAACCAATCCACTATCAGCAGACTATATTCCAAGCATTGTCTTGACCTACCCAAGTCCTCTGGTGGTCACCCATCTATCATTACTCCCATTGATATGTGATATGCTATTTGGCTTATTGGAACTGGAAAGGCTGAGAATGCTGTCCAAGCTGCCAAAACACTCCAGGATGTCAATAACTATTCCATCTCTTCCCAGACTATGAGAAGACATCTCAAAAAAGCTGGGATGAAGGCTGTGGTAAAAAAAAAATGTCCACTTCTTTTCTAACATCATAGAAGAGAGCATTTGGACTTTGCTCTAAGTCACCAGCACTGGACTGTGGATGACTGAAAGCATATCATATGGTCAGATGAGACCAAAATTAATTGCATTGGATCAGATGGCAAGAAATGGACATGGAAAAAGACAGGAGAGGGCCTTAATAATAGATTAGTGTAGGAAACTATGAAGTTTGAAGGAGGATCAGTGATGATATGGAGTTGTATGACTTGGGAAGGAGTTGGAATGGCTTGTAAGATTGATGGTAAGATGAATGCTAACCTCTATGTGTAGATTATGGAGGATGAGCTCCAGCAAACTCTGGTGGATTTTGAAAAATCTCCAGAGAACATTATCTTTCAACAAGATAATAACCCCAAGCATACCAGTAGGAGGGCCAGGGAATGGTTTGAAGAGCATGGATTTGAGGTCATGGTATGGCCTGCTCAGTCTCCAGACCTTAATCTCATAGAACATCTATGGTTTCTTTCCAAAAGAAGGCTTGCAGAGTATTCTGAGTCATCCAAGGGAGTCATGGAGCTTTGGAAGAGGATTAAGGATGAGTGGTATAAGATTAAGGTGGCCCAGTGTCAGACATTAATTGAAAGTATGCCTAGAAGGGTTCAAGAAGTGATCAATGCCAAAGAAGGATATACTTTATACTAGTTTACAATACCCTTGGTATCAGCAACAAAACTGATGCAATGAGTACCCCAGTTTAATTCCGGAATATTTCCTGATACAGTCAAAATTACCTAATCAATGTATATATATTTGGAATTCTCTTGATAACAGCTTTCTAATGATACCTGGGTTCATGGGCATAGCTTCAATAGTTCACTAGATGTTCACTCATCAATCAAAGTGATGCAAACATTGCATTAGTTTTGTTGCTCAGTGTACTACCCTTAGGCTGATGATGAACTAGAACATGTCAATCAAGAAGTTAAGATCTACCTTCACATCTTCTGCAAAGTAATTCTGGATCTTGGACAGATAAGATCTCTTATGCCAAATTCACCCACAATCACTACCCTTATTTCATCACCCACAAGTTACCCTTCTATCTTATGATGGACTACAAATCCCATGCTTTTTCTTCCATCCTAGCTGAAATCTCTTTCTGCCATTGAAATTAGGCTCAAAGAATTCTCTGCCACTAGAAATGAAGTCCTGGCTGTCCATGAGCTTGCTTGCCAAGTCATGTCCTCTCACAACAAACAAGGCTTCATCCCCTTTTTCAAAGAGGATAAAGTGTGGCTGGACACCTGCAATCTCTATTGTTCTATGACTAATCTGAAGTTTGCTCCTAAATGAGAAGAACCCTTTCTTATCACTATGATCTTATCTCTGATTACCTATCAACTATGCCTTCCCAAGATCTGAAAGATCCATCCCATGTTCCATACTTTCTTACTATCATCCTATCATGAAAACAACATACATGGCCTGAATTTCTCTTCTTTATTACCTGACCTTATCAAGGGAGAAAAAGAATATAAAATGAAAAAGATCTTGTGCCATTACAGAACTTCATCCTCCTGCATGTTTCTGATTCAATAGAAAGGATATTTGACCAAAGAAGACACCTGGATTTCAGAATGGAACTTGAAACATGCAACCTCTGCCTTATATAACTATAAAAACCTCCATCCCTCTGTCTTCTCCCCTTTTCAGCCTTTGAATAATTGCTGCACCACTAAACCTTCTTGCAAATAAATAATGTCTCTTGCCTCTTCTCTATCTCTGTTGCTTCTATCTTGTCTCCTTCTTTGTCTATGGCTATGTTACCTTTGGAAAATTCTACCCTGATAACCTCTTCTTCACTGATTGCATTAACTTTCTCTAAATGCTCCATTGTTTCTGTTAACATTCCAGTCTATGGAGAAATTCTTTGCCAAGATCCCTTCTCTACCCAGGACTATGGTAACCATCTTCATAACAACCTCATTAACTTCTCTGTTGCCATTCTTATTTGCTTTCACCTGAGCATGGGTTCTTCCCTTTACATCATATACCTCATCTATTTACAGAATGAATGCCTCCTTCTTCTTGCTCAGGAGTTGAGACAGAGGACTGCTACTGCTTTTATGTCTTACCACATGGAATCTATCTACAATATTATCCAAGAACACTACCATGTTATCCTCTTTCAGCTCAGAATGGAGGAATTCCTAAATGACTTACAACATTACTGATGAGAAATAGACAATGCCCTTGTTCTTCATATATCATCTTCCTATGTCCCTATCCAGAATCTTTCATAGCCCCTACCTCTGCTACAGAAGATCATGCCTGGCAGTGAATCAAAGCATATTGAACTGGCAACAATGGTTCTATCTCTTTCTCCTCCTCTTATCATTGCTTTCATGAGACCTGCTTCCACTGCTGTCACTTGGGTCACCATTGCCTGAACTGTCTCATGTACATGTGCTCTATCTATCTCAGAAATGCTTCTGGAAATCCCCAAAACCAATGCCCCCTTTATTGTTCTCCCTCTCCTTCTTCTCCATCCATGTCTATGTTATCTTATTTTTCTCATTGCTCTACTTGTTCTGCCTGTATCTCTATTTGCAGGTGCCAACCCCCTTGCTTTTCTGCTTGTTATAGCATATTCTCACCTCATCCTTTTTCCCCTTGTAAGCAATCTTTTGATAAAACTACTAAGGTCAATATGACTTTTAAAACTCTTACAAAGGCTGCACTTATCCTTATTTAGGCCAATATAACACTTGACAATTACATCCAAGTGTAATTAATGCAGAGCTGTATACTAACTTTCTGAGACCTTGATCATGATCACTGCTAACACATGTAGGAGATGCTTGATATATATGTCAATTTGCTTCATTACATTCATATCTGATTGTGTGAAAGTGATCTTCATGAGAATATACTTTCACATTGTCATGAAGTTACTAGATACTATTAAAAAAGATAGATGTACATAGAGATTGGATGTGAATGGAGCTACCTTCACATATCACTGTGGTGTTTGGATAAGCTTTAGTGAGGACCAAGCCTTGGTAAGTTTGTTCCATACCAGGAATAAAATAGTGACATTATGAGTACAAAATAATCATATCAATACAGAATAAGAATATTCACATTTTCAGAAGGAATAAACCAAGAGAGAAGGTGATTTTGGACCTATCTTGACATACAAGGGAACAAGGGTTTGGCTTGCATGTAGAAATGGACTGAAAGATGAAGGAGCTAAAAAGAAACAAGATCAGGTAAGGAAAATGAAGGCAAATGGGTTAGAAATAGAAACACTTACTAAGAGTATTTTTATATATTCAATGATATTGGCAACATTTAATGAATCATATATAATGATTATTGGATATTATGTAAATAAGTGTTGGAGTTAAAATAACAGTGTTATACTAGTAGAGCTATGCAAGACATAAACAAACTATTGCCTATGACAAACAAGTGTGAAACTCAAAAAAAAAAAGATATTCAAAGTGGTTGTGATATAACTTACTAAGGGGCTGGTTATATCAACAAGCAACTACTAATTATATACTAACCATTGTTAAGGGGTTAAAAAGAGTGAATATGAGTAAGACTTACTCCAGGGGTTTCTTGGTAAGATTACACTAAGCAACAAAACTGTTGCAATGTTAGCTATAGTTGTAAAGATTGGTTGATATCTCATGGTACATTAATGCTAGACCCTCAAACCTAGGTATTATTAGAAAGCCATAATAAAGGGCTTTCCGAAAATATATATATTGCTTATGTAATTCTTTCTCAGTAACGAAATATTCAACAATTGATGACAGCTACTCATTGCAACAGTTTTGTTGCTGAATATAAGCTATTAGAGACTAGTAGGAGGTGTATCCTCCATTTGCCTTAATTACCTCTTCAACCCTTCTAGGCATACTTTCAATCAA
>JBBPTW010000540.1:0-12171 GCA_038094575.1 Phylloporus cf. nigrescens
TAGTTGCCCTATAGAGCTTGGTTCAGTTCTGTCTGTTCACTCATCTTAGTATTTCCACTGTCAGCCACGGCTGGTTTCCACTACAACTGTAATATACTGTCTCTCGAAGTCTAGGTCCAAAAATACCAACTCCTGAAAATGTACAAGAGCATGCAGACCATGTGTCATCACAGTATGGAAATGGCAGCTGACTCTCTTTACAAAGCCAAGCTCATTCGTGGTTTCTGTCATCTTGCTATTGGACAGGCAATGTCGTGTCCTCCTCTTCATGTCTGTTTGCTCATCTTGGTCTAGGAAGCCATTTCCATTGGTGTCGAGTATGGCATCAAACCTGAAGACCGGATCATTACTGCCTACTGGTGCCATCCTTTTGCAGTCATGCGTGGCGGCACCATCAAAGGTGTTATTGCCAAGCTCTTCGGTCGTCAGGATATCATGTCACAAGGGAAAGGTGGCTCTATGCATATCTTCATTCCTCGGTGGCAACAGCATTGTCGGTGCTCAAGTCCCTATTGGTGCAGGCATCACACTTTGCCCAGAAATACCTCGGCCACAAGACTGCCACGTTCGCCCTATATAGTGACGGTGGGAGTAACCAAGGGCAATTCTTTGAAGCATTCAACATGGCATGTGAAATGGCCTTTCCCAGAGTATCACACTAAGAATACATACACCAACAGGCGAAACTATGGGATCTCCCTTGTGTCTTTGACTGCGAAAACAATAAGTATGGCATGGGTACATTGGCTGAGCACAGTTTCTCCAACACCAGGTACTTTACCCATGGTGACAAGATCCCCGGTCTTCAGGTGTGTCCCGCATTGCCCTTCTGCACTGCACCATTGATGTATAGCAAACTTTACCGGGTTAACAGTATGGACATTGTTGCATCCAACCATACCGTCCAATTCGCACGCAACTGGGTCACTGAAGGCAACGGCCCACTACTAATGGAATTTGTCACCTATTGCTACGGTGGTCACTCGTACACATTCCCCTGCCACATTAGTGATAGAATGTCTGATCCCGGTACCACCTACTGCACGCATGAGGAGGTCCAGCAGATGTGAAGCACACAGGACCCCATCCATGAATTGCAATGGTATATTGAGGACTGGACCTGTGGGAGTCGCCTGGCATGGTCACTTGGCTGCCCGGCTTGACTAGGTCTCCCTTTGGTGAGTACCCTTCTCCCTGTCGGTCTGACCTTTCTCTGACACGTTCTGACATGTTGCGCCACTTCTTCAGCCGCTTCCCAGCGGCAACATCACATCTCGATGGTCCTTGTGCGTCCACCTTGACTCCCAGATTACCCAGCCTGATCTGAGCTTGCCCTGGTGAGTCTTCTTCCATCTTGGCCTCCAGTCGTTCTGGGGCTTCTTGTGATGTGTTTGACAGCCTCATCTGCTGTCTTCTGGCGCCCTAATCATGTCCCAGTGGTCCTGACACGTCCGTATCACCATGGGTATGCGTCTCGTTGACGCTCACCAACATTGTCCACTCCCCCTCGAGCTTGATGCTTAGGGGCTCGATGATCTGGGGTTCGTTCGCGGGGTCTATAGGTTTATCTGGTGGTAAAGAGGGCTCTCCAGGTACGTCATCATCGACCATTCGGGTGCACTGACTGTCTCCATCAGTCACCTTTGTCCATCGTACGTGCGCACTCACGCTCCTTCTCTCCCCCTTGATCAACGCGCTCTGCACCGTCTTGATTCTCTCACCTTCGTCCTGCGCATCTTGGCGCATTTACATGGTTTCCCCATCAATGTCTGTGTCTGCATTTCGATACGTGATGCTCTTGCCATCTCGCCTCCTGATCAGTTCGCCATCTTGGTTGAACTAGCTGTTGGTGGCTTCCTCAGGTCTTGTGGGTTTTTCAGGTGGTTTTGGCAATACTGGTAAGTGGCCTGGGATGTTCTCGGGCCATTCTCAATGCTGACTCATTGCTCTCATAGCCAATGACTTCAACATGACTTGTTCTGAGTCACCGCTGGTGCTATTTGTCACACCGTCTCCACCGTCCTCCACGCTGTCTGTGGACTTCACAGGTCGGCGCACTTTGTCGTCGTTGTCACCTGTGGCCTCCGCTCACCTTCTCGGCTCCCTCGACTCAACCTTCACCACTCTTTCCCCCTCTTTGCCCTCTCACATTCGTGCTCCCTCGGGCTTGTCGGGTGGCTCTGTGGGCCATCAGGATGACATTTAGCGTCGCCTGTCGTGTCCGCAGGGTCTTTCAACAATGTCTGTCCCTTGGACTTGTCTGGTCGGTCATCGCCTGCCACGTCTGCACTTCCATGCACGACACATCCATCTTGGCGTCTGTCATCAGCGTCGGTCGTCTGACCAACTCGCTCCCCCTTGAGTGATGCGCTAACAGGATATGGGGGTTGCAGTCGAGCCTTGCCTGCCACGTACTTTGTCAGGTGAGCTCTCGTGCTCGTTTCATTGACTAACGTGTCCGTTTTCTCGTAGGTCTCCTTGGGTGTCCCTGCACGGTCGACTTCAACGTTGCCATGCTCGTCTCAGCTGCTTCGTGCAGCAGGATCCTTTCCAGTGACCTCCTTGGTCCCAGCTCCTTGCCCACTCGTGCTCTTGAGTGCCATCTCCTCGCCCTTCTTGCCTGCTCAGTCATCGAAGTGCTTGTGCATTCGACCTTCCTCATCGACCTCTCCAGCCCCTCCCTCTCCACCCACTGCCCTCTCTCAGCTGTCTCCACTCGACTCCATGTCTTGTGGTGTCCGTTTGGCATGCGTGATGGGGGTTGGATTTTCCCGCGACCTATGCGCTGGCCTTGTGGGTTCTGCACTTGTCGCTTTTGGGTTCACGTTGTCAGCAGTCTCATCGTCTGACTCGCCACCCCATCTTCCCTGGGTGAGTTGCGACTGGTGTTATTGTACTGGCTGCTTGCCAGGGCCACGAGGCTGACACCATCTGTGGCTGCGTCCTTGCTAATGCATCTCGCGGCAGTGCTGAGCTGAGCATTGGGGTCCACAACATTGTTGTCGATGTAATTCGACAGACCGTAGTCTTCAATAACTTGCTGGACCCTCTCGTCCCATTCTGACCAATTTCTTCCGTTTGCTCAGAGCTTGGGAGTTCCGTTCAGGGCCATTGGGTACCAGGTGAGCTGTTACTGAACAGATTTACATTATAACACTATCCACCTAACCTAGGTGCCAGAGGGTGTGGTGCAGATTCAATACTCATAGTCGATGACTCACCTAGAACTACGTAACCTCTTTCCGAGATGCCCAAGTGTTCGTTCACAAGTTCTACAACGTGTTTGAGTCATCGACGTGGCGGATTTGGGTGCGCAATAGGTCGTCTCAGGTGGTATGAATGGTCCAGGTGCCTATGCTATTGCGTCGCTTGTTGTGCCATCCATTTTGCCTTGATTCCAATCGTATACAATGCTACTTATATCAATCCAGCATCTCTGACTGTCATTACTAGGTCTCAACACCTCCTGCTCATCTACTGGTATGTCCCGGCAATTCAGCAAACGCATCTCACTTGAAACGCCTTACCCATAATAGAACCACGTTACCTTCCTCACCAGCAACTTTGGGCCATGGTAAAATACCCCTTGCCATCTCGATCACCATCTTAGGTCCATCACGGAGCTCAAACACAAAGTTCTTGATGAGCACTGAGGGAATGATCTGTGGTCCTGGCAACGTTCAATCTCGAAATGGAAGTCTATCGAAAGACGAGCATACCTTGAATTCAGCTATCACAAATCCCTTTCTGAGACATGTCTGGAGCCCATTGATAAATGCCAATGTCCCTGGTTCTTTTTTTGCTATAGCAGGAATCCCATCTTCGTTGATCCACCATTCAGGTTTGGATTCCTTGACATTGGGTCCCCAAAGCGCTGTCGACTGATTCATAACTGGAACCAAAACAGATAAGCAGGTCCTCTTGGCGACCGAGATATGATCTATGGGCCTCCCAGATCAGATGCAAATGGGTTTGCTTAATGGGATTATGTTGTCCATTGTAGCCTGCCTGTCCTTAATGGGTTAAACGCTGCATGAACTTTCAGTCATCTATGCGTACCATCCACATGAAATCCGGGACCGGTGCTGATCAAGGTATGATCTGCAAGCATGGATGCTGTTCAACTGCTTACATCCTCAGGCAATTATTGTGTTTATTTCTGGAGAGCATGCTGATGTGATATCATGTGTGGATGATCTCATCGCTACAGTGCACTTCAAGTCAGTATGCTATATGGTTTGGGTACGTGCGTGATGCACAACTGAACATTATCACTCGTGTTTAGCAGGCATACATGCTACTTCTCCTTGGAAATACTAATGTGGAGAACGGCAACTATGATGAGACAATTGTGTCTTTTGAGCGTGCACGGGTTCAGCTTCGGTCACACATGATGGAAGTCCTTTCTCTGGTATTGTTAGTAAGTTTACATTGAATACTTGTGCATCAAGATCACTTATGTCCTAAACTAGATTTCCGGATGGAAACTCGATGATCTCAAGATTGTAATTCAGCAACGCACATGTGAAGCCCTCTTTCTAGTTGGTTGGAATCAGGACGTGGGCAGCTCTCTCCTCAAGCTGGTTCAGACACTTGACAAGGAGGCATATATGCAGGGGTCAATTGCTAGTTGGGTTTCAGGTGAGTTACTCTACTCTGCTCTTGAGACAAAGTAGCCAACCACCATCAGGATTCGCACAAAGGTATCTCTCCGTCCACAATACTGATGCTGTGACACTTCACGCCAGCCCTGCTCCAATTTTGAGAGAGTGGGCCAAAGCTACGTTGACAAGTCTCTCCTGGAAAGACGCCCTGGTCACCACAGTCAATGTGAGTATCCCATTTGTTCAGCATATCTAGTGGGCCTAATGACATTCATTTGGAGTTCTTCACGCCGAGATGGATCATATATCGGGTCATATATGAATGTTTGAAAGCAAGCGAATTCATCATGGACATGACCAAGTGTATGCTAGAGATGGCGCAGGAGATGGCCAGTGAAAATAATAGCCTGGACGCGGAATAGATTATTAGTAAATAATCACTTACACATCACGGGGGACATTTCTCAGACAATTTCTTTTATTAGATTTGAAAGACTGGTGTGGTAGAAAACTGGAAGCACTTGGGGATGATGTGATGAATGTTCGACAACAGGATAGAGCTGTCATTCTGTATTCAGGTGTGTTGTCCCTTAGCCCTGCAATTCCGCAAGACTTGCTTGTCAAGCGTAGCAAGGCTCAGGCAATCATAGGCCATTGGAGGGCTGCATCAGGTGATGCAAATGATGTTCATCTCTTTGACTTATTCTTGATTGTCGCATTAATAGGGACTATTAGACCATTATGCTTGATCCATCGTCCCCACTAGGCTACGAGAGGAAGCATGTCGCCTTGTGCATTGGAGGTTGGCGTGAGAATGCAGAAGTGACATTCAGTACAATGTTGTCAAGAATGTTAGAGTCGGCCAATTCAGAGACCTGCAGTGAGGACATTGACTTGCAAGTGTTTATTAGGATTGATTCTGTGTTGCAGAGCATTCTTTGCGCTACATTAGGCCTGTGCAGATGGAGTCGGCAATTCGCGAAGCGGTCCAAATGGTGATTCGCAAGTCACCATTAATGCCGATCAATACTAAGTCTGGTCATCTCTTGGATCAACGAGAGCAAGTATCCTCATTTGAATCATGTTCCATCTTTTATGACTTAGTCTGTTGTATGACCACGGAGATCGACCATATGTGTATTAAGAGGGAAGTCAGGGACTACTACCGCTATGGGATGTTCTCTCACAGGTGAGAAGGAAAAAGCCACTGTTTAAAGAAGTCATTGACAAGGCGGTACAGGAACTGGAGAAGTCCCCCACACATGAGAAACTGCAGAGGTTCTGCAAGGTCGTGCAGGAGGCCAGGTTAGATTGGGCATGGAGTGACACATGCTGCATCAATCTGGGAGATCCCACAGTACTGCAAGAGGCACTCGTCTCAATGTTCAAGTGGTATGAGGGTTTCGCGTTGATGGTAGTCCATCTCCTTGATGCACTGTTCAAGCAGTTGGTGGATTGCACCTGGAACTCTCGTGTGTGAACATTTCAGGAGTATCATGCATCAAAAGTGGTCCGATTCTACAGCAACGACTGGACACCATACAGGAACCTGGATATTCCGAATCATAAAGAATCACTGGAGATCATTGTGGAAATGGAGGGGGCAACAAGTATCTCTGCAGGTGCCTTGGTGGGACTCAGACCTGGTCTAAATGACATACGAGAGAAGCTTCATCTGGCTTTGTCACACCAATCAACATGAGTTGAAGACGCTGCCTACTCGCTGTTCGGAATATTGTAAACATCACTATCAATCAAATATGGTGAAGGGGACGAGGCACTTGGGCAGCTATTGGCAGAGCTGGTGACGAGTTCGGGAGATATGAGCATCCTAGCATGGGCTGGGAGATCGAACAACTTCAATAGCTGTCTCCCGGTGAAAATCAGAGTGTTTAGCCAGCCACTGACATCACACATTCTGTCTCTACCCCCAGACAGCGAGATGGAGGCCACTATTACTGGACTGCGCAAGGCTTCCCTGGGTCTCACTTTGGTCACCAAATTTTATGACCAACTGAACCAATTTCATGTGCTGGTATTTAATGGAAGGCGGATGAGGCTTCTGTGTATTTCTTTCAATCTGGGGCCTTTAGTAATTTCTGGGAGTGGATCGGAACGCGTTTTCCAGGCATGAGCAACTTCGTTGGGGGTGGTAGAGATCAAGACTGAGAAGGATCTGTTGTGATTCAAGCCTCTAACACTTGTCCACCCATGGATCGATTTTCTCCTTGGCCGACAGCCTGTTGGAAATGTGATTACCACAGAGGACTAATCATCCTCACAGGGCGAGCTACTATCACTCCTGGGTCCATCCAATTTCCCTCCGCTGACCTCCAAAATGCGAGCAAGATTTGTGGCAGGCTTTGGGCTACCATTTGGTCGGCGATCCATTATGCAGTCTCCTGACCCAACATCACTCCAGCCTCCATCCACCATGGCAGATACAGACAGACAGAGGCAGGGTTGGGAGGTCCTCTGCAGATTAAGACAACCGTTTGGTGTGTTGTTACTGACTCGGGACCATGGGAACATGTCGGCATACAAGAGGATGGTGTAAGCCCACTGGCATACAGTCACGTGTATGATACTATATCTCTGCCACTCTTCACAGAGATAATGCCAGTCGTCCCTTGTATCCATATCTCATAGTTGCCCCATAGAGCTTGGTCCAGTTCTGTCTGTCCGCTCACCTCAGTGTTTCCACTGTTAGCCACGGCTGGTTTCCAGGTGGCCACAGAGAGTCTTATCACTGTTCGGGTGGAGGCAATCACACCAAAGGCACTGGAGAGGCTGATTGGGAGCATTGGGGTACTGAATGTGTTGTGAGGACTGGTCTGTTACATGACATTCCTACTCTTGATAGTTTCCAGACATTATTCTCACTTTCACACTACTCTAGCTGATATCCAAGATCGTTGTCCTTTGTGTTTGCATTGTTCTTTATGTGTATTCATGTGGTAGTCCCATACCCTATTACTAGTACCAGCAGAAAGGCAAGATCTTATACATGCAACGCTCTAGAATGAACTCAAACTCGAGCTTGAATACATCTTTTTCGTGTTGTTTATACTGTATCTGTGCTTGTGCTCTAGAATGGGCTCAAGCTCGAGCTTGAATATATCTCTTCCTGAAACTGTAAACCATGCCCCCTGAACCCTTCTCATATCCTCCCTATGCTCACTCCCAAAACCCACCCATGCTATGTACTGTCTCAGCCAGTCGCTGGCACTCACACAAGAGTTCACTCATCTTAGACACCTGAATGTCCTGCTCCGTGCACTCGATGAACTTTTGATTCGGAGCTGGTAACTGACCAAACAACATCATCGACCTCTCCTTCTGCACCTCCAATAACCCATTCTGCGGACCTAGTCCAATGCAGCGGCATGCCACATTTGCCTACCATTGAGCAAGCTCCTGAAACTCTGGATTCTCTGGGCCGTGGGTTTCCTCCATGTCCTCTTCCTCTCCTCATTCATTTTCTTCTTCCTCCTTATCCACGTGTTCCCTCTCCAGCACTCTGACACAACTTCAACAACACCAGACCTCAAAGAGCTCACAGGTTTGTTCTTTGTAGTTGCCTTACTTCATCCGTCCAGGGCCGGTGGGAGTGTCGGCCCTGGGATCGTGAACTTCCCCGGTTTACAGTGGGGCAACCCAGTCGAAGGATGCACGACCACTTGACTGTTGTGCACAGTGGTGTCCGCCTGGGTTCGTTGGGCCCAGCCTTGACCCCGGCTCATTTTCCGATGCGACCACCTTGCCTCTCTCCACTGTCTGTCCCAGTCAAAACGCATCCAAGACATCAAATGGTGTGTCCATGATGCCCAAGATGGCCTTGTTGGCTGACCAAGTGATAGCATCAACACCCTGACCCAAACTCACGAGGTGCTCTTCACCAGGAGGAAACCCTCCTAGACCATCACTAAATCAGCCGTGCTGCGGGTACACAAGCCTAGGTTGAAGTGATAAGCAAACAACATTGTTCGCGCTTCCCCCGAGCCCAGGGGCTCAGAGATCGACATTTTCGAGAAATTCGGCAATGAGGTTGATGAGATAGTAACTCACTTCGCCCCCAAACGACCAGTGTTGGAAACGTTGGATGAAGAGGAGATACAAGACGAGTCTGGTGGGGTTGAAATTGACGACAGAGAAGATGAGGATCAGAAGGAAGACATCCTTGGAGATGGGTGAGGATGACCGAGGATTGGCCTGTTGCATCATGGGTCGTTGGCATGGCAAAGCCGGTAGGTGAATCGGATGTGTTGATGCACTTTGAGTAAAAGTCGCTGTTGTTGTGCCTGCATGTCCCGTGGCTTTAGTGGGTGGTAAAACATTGCTGGGCGTCGTCTCGACTTTTCAGGTGAATGGGGGCTTCTCCTTCTACATCGTATCTACTCTGATCCACATACATACGAATGAAACACGCTGACCAACGATGAGCTTGTGTGCAGAGACTAAACAGCTGCCTCTTCGTGGGGAGAACGTGTGAAAAGATCCAGCTGAGTGATGGCTACGATGATGGTAAGAAGTGAGGATCCAGAGGATCCAAGCCAGACATGCTTTGCCCATATGTATGAACAATAACATCCACTTCTGCATGATCTGCGCCCCCAATATCGATGTCAAAATGTTCCAGGCCTAGATTGAACATAGCCAGTGCGACTATTCGGCTTGGGAGGAATTCATTGTGCGATGCATCATCTGAATTCAACAGGAGGAATAACCTGCATATGTATCCATGTAAGTAGCATGACAGCACAGACATTTGCATCTGCCTGTCATAGAGAAGCATACATGAGGTCACCTCGACTGTCTCGAGAATGTCGCATATGTGCCTTGTCCGATTCCATATCCATATCTCGCAAACTGCCTTTCATCTCCCCCTCGTACACACCTCCCTCTGCAATTTGTCCCATAAAATTCCCAAAACCCCTCCCCTATATCCCCCAGCTTCTCTACCACTCCATTGACTCCATATGACTTCTACAATGCACCCCTCCCTGATATCCTGCAGCTTTATCTTCCTCATGAGGATAGATGAGCAGGGAGCTATAACAGATGTGTGCAAGTGTGTGAACGTGCTCGACAAGCTAGGGGGTTTGTTTTTAGAGGCAATGGCGGTGGGGATGTCAGGTTGAGAGATGGTGGTGGGGATAACCAAGGTGGAGATGTTGATGAAGTGTCAGTGTTGGTGGATATGGGAGCAGTTCAAGTGGGTGTCAGAGGATGGGTAGGAATGTAGAGAGCCTCTGGTAAAAGGAGACAAAAGACATGTTCAGATGTCCCAAAGACTATCCCAATGCATTGCACATGCCTGAACGAGGGGGAGAAGGCAGCTTTATCTCCCATGCTGAGAGCAACAGTGGCAGAGAGGGTAATCCATTGAGTGACACAGCAACTGGGCTTAGAGGGCCTAGTACGACCTTGTGGACTGATGTGGAGGTCTAGGGACAACGAGGAGAAATAGAACGATGGGACAAAACACATCTTGGTTTTGGTGAGGGTGTTCGCATCGGTCGTCCGAGGTATCACCTTTTATAAGCAATCCTGTCCAGAATGGCTCGTCCGATCGAGTTGGCATTGGGGCTAATGAACTGTACGATGGCCCTGAGGTTGGCAAGCTAGGTTTTGGCCAGGGCAGATGGTGGCGAGATGGTTGTTACTGTCATAGTGGATAGGGAACATGTTTATATAAATGATGGTGTCAGGTGAATATTCCGCAAAGTTGAGTCACAATAATAATCTAAATTCGCTTCACTTTTCTTTCAAAACAATCTGTTTTATTTCTATGTAGCATTACTATTATTTTTACAAGATCCCAATATTTCAAGACACTCGTAGATGCTTGTGAACATATCATGCCCCGGTAGAGTGAAGCGGGGTATGTACTCGATCACAAGTGGTATCATTGAGAGATGCGACCGCACGGGTTTGAGCATTCACTGACTCACTTATTCAACCGAAGTTGTTTCTCAAGGCCAACGATGACCCAACGCGTCTTGTCATAGTTGATAGCTCCTCTGACTTGATGGGTAGAAGGCCAGCTGTGTAGCTTTGTGTTGATGCACGTGTCTCTCTTTAAGAAGCGCGGATGGCACGAGGTATTGATGATAGTAAATGAACGCACGATAATACAGTGGGGGAAGATTTGTCTTTCAACTGCCCTCTGGCCGAAGCGTGTACAGCAGACGGCCTTTTGGTCAGACCACATTTTGATGATGAGCAACACCTAGAACCATTGGGGAGAAACAGGACCTTGACGTAGGAATGAGGTGAAATAGTGGCATCAATGTGGATACAGCATGTACGAGTGGACCCTATTATCGGTAGAGGACATGGAAATAATGCGAAGAAGGCACGTAAAGTCCACTTAACCAACACCCACTATCTTGCCCCCTAGCGTGACTACCAACAACGATGAGCAGTGCATGATGGCAAGATGGTGTTGGATTTAGACTGACCAAGGGATAAGACCAAATCTTCCCCATAGAGATTCATACTAAGGGCTGCTTAGATGCAGTGACCTTCACCGTGGATGGAAAGCAAATTGTGAGCGGCGACCAGGACAGGATTAGCGTATAGCAAGTTGAAGACGGGCGACAGGTGGCGATGGCAGCAATGGTTGTCTATTGTGTCACTGTGTCCAATGATGGACAGTGGATCGCAGCAGGGACAGACTCGGGCGGTCTATCCCAGGGTTATCTGTGTTTGTGGAATGCCACAACATACGAACAAGTCTTCAAAGAGAGACAAGACTTCATCCACACAGTTGACTTCTCCCCCGACTCGGCCCTCGTCACTGGATTGGGGGTGAGAGCCACTGTTTGGGACATTGCAAGTTGCAAACAAATACAAACACTCAAACACGAGGGTTGGGTGAAGGCAGCGAAATACTTGCCACAAGGAGACAAGATCATGATGGGTACTGAAAAAAGTGTTCGAGTCTGGGACAACCATGGAAGATTACTTGTCGAAATCACAGTAGGAGTGTCCCCAGCATTCAACAGAGGTCTTGTCTGGTTCGGCAGCCATCTCCTTGTCATATCCAATGGTGTCAAGGAAATCAATGCATTGACCGGATCAACAGTCCATCAGTGGTCAAGTCCCAGCACCTACAGCATCACTCTATCATGGGACAGGAGATTCATTGCATCCTCTGCAGAGAATACCGTCACATTCTGGGACACATTGAGTCACACTCAGCTTGGCCAAATCCAACATCTCAAACAATTTCGTTTGTCGTCCCCCCCCCCAGTGGACAACTTCTCACAGCTGTTGAATGACAAGGCACAATCACTGTTCAAACTCTATCTTCTATTATTGTAAGTATTCCATCTTGTCGGTTTAAATGGTATTTGATCAGACCGCATGTCATCCAAACTCATCATCTTGCCTACATCAGTCACCTGACATTCAAATCAACCCTGCAGCTCTCAATGCATGGAAGCGTGATCAACTCAAAGACACAGAGTCATTACTGACCACCATGGTCGACGAATCTCTTATTGTGAATCATGATGCTCTCGCCTGTTGAGCTCTCATGCGGGCTCATCTGTGGAAGTGG
>JBBPTW010000541.1:0-12157 GCA_038094575.1 Phylloporus cf. nigrescens
GAACATTCCATGGTAGCTCTGAAGTACTTGGACCATATCAAATGGTTCCAGTGCAGAGTCTGAACTGGTTTGTGAATCAGACTCTGAGCCTGACTTGGAGTCTGAGTTGGAAATGGAAGGAGAGGCTAAATCATCAGAATTTGAGAGGTTGATGGATGAGGGAGGGGAATCCAAGTCAAGATCAGTATTTGCCAAAGCATCTTGTAGAACAGAGATATAAACTTGTAGTTCTAGCTGTTTTTGGGCCCTAGAAAGGGCTTGAAGGAGGAGTTGGTGCTCAGAGATGTTGGGCATGATTGGTTCTTACCATCTGACCACCAGTTCACACTTATATTATGCCAAATTGCCCTAAACCCATGTCCGTGCTATGCCTAGGTGCAGCAGAGCCATTGCTGTCTGTGCTGTGGTAACTGCCTTCTGCATTAGGAGACGTGGCTATGTTGCCGCTGGTAGCTAGCACTTGCCATGTGCTGTGGACCGCTGTGATGTGTCACATTTGATGTTTAACCGGAGCCTCAATAAGTGTCATCATTATTCAAACATTTTGGGCATCTTGTAAGGAATTGTTTTCCTAAATATTCGCAGTTTGACACACCCTTATGATACACACTCATTTTGCATACCTTACTGACATAGGATAGTGTACTCACTTGATATAGATACATAGTCCCCCAGTCTCATACTACTTGACTGGAGTATACTCACTTGTTATAGTTGTTATAGCCACACCTTTGGAATCCAACATCATAAACAAAAACTATAGTGATCCTTGTTGTTCCTGACACCATCATTGTTAGAGTTGCAGAATCGTGATATTGCACAACACATGTGACGGCTGTTGCAACCACATGATAGGTGACGCGACATCGAGACTCAAAGCTTCACTTTGGCGTCAACACAACTCATTGCATTATCGTTTCTCGTATGACAAAGGTACGTAGGCACCAGAGTAGATGTTTGAGACATCCAAATGATAGCCATCCAATAGTGCCAGAGATTGCAAGACGAGCATACCCTATAGTGCTCTGTACCCCTCCTTGGACCGAATGTTATCGTCAAGCTCTTCGTCCTCAAGGATTTCTTTCTACTACGTTATCAGGCCGCCAACCAACAGGCCGTGTCATGCACACCATCATCCATTGCCTATTGTTGCTCCTTATCATTCATCACTCATTTCACTGCCAGTGATCACTTTCCGCTCCCTCTGCTTCATTCAACTTGTTCTTGTGCACTACTTGCCTGCCGCTTGGATCCCTTGGGGTATTGTGTCAGAACTCAGGAAAGGAGATTGCATTCAATCCGAAATTTCCGTTGCTCTGCAGCTGACGCATTCATCATTCTCAATGCTGCTATACACCGCTTCTTGGACTCGGAGGAGGCACATACATTCACTTTGACATGCATATATCCATGTTTTTAGCCACTTCCAACCATCTTTTGTCATTCATTCATTGCCATCTCATTTTGACACCCTTTTGCTTCGTTCTGGTAATTTCTGGGCATCCTGGGGGTGCATTTTTTTGTTCTTTCATTTTAATTTCGGACACTTTCACTTTCAGGGATGTGTGATTCTTTTATTTTATTGACCCTTTATTTTATGTGCTCGGACTCACTTATAATTCTGGGGGTGCATGTATTTCATCCTTTTCGTTTCTTTCGTCCACTCGGACTCTCACGATTTGGATTGAATTGCTCGTGACCTGCTTACATCATATGATATATATCATGCATCGTAGTTGTCTACTATCACAAACAACCTGTTGCTGTATCGTCCCGCCTGACCTGCAAGTTATGATCCCGGTACCTGACTTTTCAATGGAGATGCAAACACATTTCTTGCAAATCTACACGCGCAGGCAACAGCGCAAATTTCAGGTACTACTAACAGACATGTAGAGCACAATATGACCGCAGGACCTCCCTTGAAAGTACCTGATGCTGCTCACTGACTCCAAGTTGATGTGCGCCCTGGTTCTTCTCAGGCTTCTGAGGTACCCAGCGCACCTCTTGGTTCATCTGGGTCCACCTTGCCGCATGAGGCAACTCCCACATTGCCTGTCCACCCCATCAAAATGCTGACGGATGGGGGAGTAACTGCTCTTAGCGACTTATCAGAACCGGAGGACTCTTTTGTCGACCTCACCAACAGATCTGGCGGCAAGGATCAGCGAAATACAGGCAACAGTACTGACTGTGCCACCATCGTAAGCACGAGTACCCAGATAGCAGTTGGTTCGAATGTTCCGGACACAAATGAGCATTCGAAACAGAAGAAGGCTTCCAAGAAGAATAACGGCAAGAAAAAGGCCACCACAAATGGCGTGGATGTTCCTGATGAAGCACAGTTGGTCCCCCACTGGAAGAATAGTAGTTAGAAGAAGAAAACTTGACCTGGAAGACTACAAGCTCTCTGCCTTATGCCATCGGGTAACATTTGGATTCGTCACTATGACCAGTTTCTTACAGTCCATCTGTTAGATATTTTGTCACCATCAAATCACTTCACCATCCAACTTGAACTCAGAGTTTAGTTTGTGCTGCCTGTCGTCTATCAACTTTCTTGTTGCCATTCAGGTCGGATCATCCTCACTTGTCTGGCTCTTGCTAATCACTGATTGACAATCCCCCATCCATCCTAGGCTTCTTGCTATCATACCAGTGCTTCATCCCCCTAGACGATCCACTTCATTATTCATTTAAATCACGCTCATTGCTAGACTTCGCCAGTGTCTTCCAACACCAGCATTCAGCTACTATCCTCTCCTGCCTGCCCAAGTTTCTCAGCACTTGATGATTGGTACTCAGCCTCATTCTGGTACTTTGTATATCTGGTGATATCTGGTAGCCTCATTATATGACTTCTCAGCTTCGTGGCATCTGATATATTGTTTCCTGTCATTACCGGTGAATTCTAAGTCTGTTGAGTCGTAATAGTGTGAGCCTGAGATGATGTATCAGTTTGTATCTGGAGGGTAAAAATGACACTGTCACTGATATACTCCAGCATCATAGAATCTGCTTCGTGTCTTAAATGGGTGATTTACTACATTGCCTGATATCACCTACAGCCAACATGATAGTGATGACTCTCCAGATAGCGCCGACACCTCACGAAATTATCTTGTCTGGTTACCTCTTGAATCTGCAATTTTTCTAATGTGTAGATATGAGATCTGGTTGTCTGGAGAGGGCATTGGGTCCAGCAATGGTCTTTCCTGGGACATGGTCAATTTGAAGGTTGAAATCTGCAAGGTCTAACAGTCAGCAGGCCTGTCATCAGTTTAGTTTCTGAGGCTATTGGAAGTATGCCAGGTTTTTGTGATCAGTTCAAACCTGGGCAGGGAAGGGAGAGCCATGGAGATAGTGTCTCTAGGCTTTCAGAGCATGAAGGACTGCCAGAAGTTCTCTATCATGGATATCATAGTTCTGTTCTGCAGAAAGAAAGGTGATAAGTAGCTGCATGGGTGCCAGTCTCCATTAACATCTTGTTGGGAGAGGATTGCCCCAGAGACATATTTTGAGGCATTGGTAGTCACAGCAAAGGATTTGGAGACATAGTACTGATTCTGATAGGAAAAGTAATTTAAGGAATTCAAAGGCATTCTGACAGAGAGGGGTCCACTTCCAGGGTATATCTTTCTTGATTAGATCTAGCAGTGGTTGAGTGATATCAGAGTAGTGGG
This sequence comes from Phylloporus cf. nigrescens, assembly GCA_038094575.1. NCBI lineage: Eukaryota > Fungi > Basidiomycota > Agaricomycetes > Boletales > Boletaceae > Phylloporus > Phylloporus cf. nigrescens. The sequence goes on from JBBPTW010000541.1 coordinate 3,684, forward strand.
GAATAAACTATTGATAGAAGTTGGCAAATCCCAGAAAGGAGCATACATCTCAGACCTTTTGAAGGGCTGGCCAGTTAGAGATCCCTTTGAGTTTAGTAGGATCCATGGCAAACTGTCCCAGTTGGATAATCATTTCCAAGTAGTTTACTTCTGATACTTCAAATTCACACTTCTCTAGTTGGAGATACAGGTCAAACTCCTTCATTCTTTAAAGAACTCACTTGGTACATTCCTTATGGGTGATATTGTTAGGGGAGAAGATCAAGAGATCATCCATGTGGATAATTAACCACTCTTCAGCAATCATATCTCAGAAAGAGTTATTTATAAAGTGTTGAAAAGTAGAGAGAGAATTGGTGAGTTCAAAAAACATGGCTATTGATTCAGAGAGCCCTTTGTAAGTGATGAAGGCAGCTTTTCATTGGTTCCCATCTTGAATGTGAACATTGTTATATTCCCATCACACATTAAACTTGGTGAATACTTTGGCATTCTTTAGTTTGTCTACTAGATCTGAGACAATGGGAAGGGAATAGCCATCTCAAATGGTGTGTTCATTTAGGTACTGGTAGTTTTGATAGGATTTGAGTTTGCCATTCTTCTTCTTGACAAAGAAAAAATGGGAGGCCTGGGGGAAGAAGAAAGGGTGAATCTCTCCAACTTTGAGATTCTCTTCAATGAAGTCCTTAGCTGCTAGTTTTTTTTCAGGAGACAATTGATAGATCTTAGATATCTTAGAAATAAAGGATTTCTTTAGATTGATGAGGTAATTATAATATTGGCCTGGATGAAGGAATATGGTCAGTGGATTTCTTCTGGAAAATAGAGGTGAACTTCAAATATTTAGGAGATGGGATTATCTGGCCAGTTTAGTGGAGATGATTATCTTTTGTATGACATTCAAAAGTTTGGGGGTCAAGAAAGAGGACTGGAAGAAGTGAGAGGCAGACTTTTGAATGTGATTAAGGAAATAGGAGAGGTACATCCTCTTAGTGAAGGCCTGGGGGGTTTCATGTTCAAGATAGGCTAGAGTATAGCTTTAAGGAGATTTCTAATAGAAGAAGGATTGCTTTGCTTCAGGATTCCACTTCACTGTGGGTCTACTGTCTGCCAAGTGCTGGTAGTAAAGAGTGGTTGACTGGTTTAGGGATTTATGGATGAAGATGATTCTTCACTTTCAGTTAACCTTAGGGTTAATTTCCTGAAACCAGGGGATCTCTAAAAGGATATTCTCTTATCCTAGATGTATGACATGGAAGGTTACTTTTTGTAAAACAGAAGCAACTTTGATGTAGAGGTAGGTAGCATATTTGACTTCTTTTCTATTAATGATATAATCTACATTTCTGACAGTGAGGAGTTTAGGGAGTTGAGTTAAAGAGAGTCAGCATATCTTAGAAAAGTCCCAGCCAATGCAGGAAATATCAGCTTCACTGTTAAGTAGGGCAGAAATGTCAATGACTTTTAATATGTCAGAAGAAACAATAACTTGGACTGCAATGATCAAGGTATTCTTTTCATTTGAAGCTACAACTACAGAAGAACAGAAAAGTAAGAAGGGAGGTCCTTGTATCAAAGAAGGCCTCTCAGTTAAAAATTCTCTTCAGCAAAAGAGGCAAAATGGGTAGTGAGTTCTTTCATATTCTCATCATCTTCCTCATTGACCAGAGCAGACAGGTCTTCTTCCTTCTTCTGTTTTACCTCCCTTACCTTCATTCTAATAGTCTTGTCAAAGGTCTTCTTTGCCAGCCCATGGTTAGAGCAGTCTCTGGCTAAGCCAGGCTTTCTGCAGGTAAAACAGAGTCTTTTCTTTATATAAAGTTCTTTTTGCTTATAAGAGAGGCAATCAACATCCATAGCATTAGATTCACTTAGTAAGTCAAGAGGAGAGTCCTTGGGGAAAGAAATAAATGGCAGCAACCTTATTGATGATTTCACTAGTATACAATGCTACCTTAAACTTGTTGATATAGTCTAGGACTTTTCTTTTTTTCTATATGAGTTTTTCCAGGGAGTCTAGTCTCTTTGTTTTCCAATTAGTGGGCTGGAAAGATTTCTTCAGTTCTTTTGCAAATTCTATAAAGGTGGGGAATTTGTTATTGTCCAAGGCATCTCAAATAAAGAAAGAACTTCAAGAGAGGGCAGGGCCTTTCTCCATAAATAAGAGGACAAAGGCCACCTGCTTTTTGTTCAAGTCATGGATGGGTTCATTGACCACAAGATAGAGCCAAACAGATTGGAGAAAGGGGAGAAAGATCTTTTCTTTCCCATTGTAGTCTTCTGAGAGGCCAAGGTAAAGTTCTTTTGGGATGGTGGTGGTCATAGGAGCTGATAGGGATAGTGAAACAGGAGTGGGGGAACAAGTAGGAGAGGCAGGTTTCTTTTGAGAGGCAGAGAGCAGGGAGGGGTTCTGAAAGGGGTTTGTTCAAGGGTGGGCCAGGTTTCTTGATTCAGAAGGTGAGGGAGTAACTAGATAGTGCTCAGTTTGAGAGTAAGAAAGCTTAGTCTTTTGTTATGCTTCAACCAGGTAGGCCTGAGCATAGACTTGAACTGGGAGTATCAAGTTAAGATCTGAGAGTTTTTATAATACTCTTTTAGAGGAGTGAGTTGATAAAGTAGAGTTTTGGGTTGAAGAAAGATGTATTCCAAGTAGACTAAGCTTGGAAAATACTAGAAGCACAGCTTCAACTAAATAGTATAAGACACAGGAAAAAAACACAGGAATGAGCTGTGACAAATCAAATAGAGATGGCAACCAGAAGCAAAACCATCAGAAAAAAAAAGATAGAAACTCAGATGGTGAAGGTAGTCAAGGGAAGAGATAAGAACATATCATGATGATAGAACAGATGCTAGGTATATGTCATCAATGAGAAGGATATTGTTCAAGGGATCAAAAAGATACTTAAAAAGTGGACACATGAGGATAATCATGGATAGAAGGGAAAGAGTAAAGTGTTCAGTATAAAGAAAGAAAAAGAATAGGCATATTGACAAAAAGAAATTGTAACACAAATTATATACCAGTCTGTCTTTAGTTTTTATAATTATCTCACACTAACAATGTCATTTTCCCTCTGTATTCAGTATCCAGCTCCTATTAAGGAATGCATTCAATTTCCCAAGAGATACCAAAGACTTAGTATTATGCTTACCTACAATTCTAATTTACATGCTGTTTCCAATGCTAAGGCTTAGTTATACTATGCAGGCCTGCATTCTAAGCTCAAACTGCTTTATTAAACAAGCAAGAAGGAGTAGTTTCAGCCTAGAGAACCCTGGGGTCAGCTTCATTTCAAGAAGCTATGTGCAGTTTTCATTCATTTGATCATCAAGGTCTGGAATTATAACTTGACATGAAAGGTCATTGAAATAATAATGAATGCCCATATGATTAGTTGTTGATGTCACTCTCCTGACTTTTCTCTTTTCATATGTCTTATTGACTCTAATTTACACAAAAAACTCTCTTAATCCTCTCTAACTAATTCTCTGGTACTGGATGCACTGCAGGCAATGGAGAGGTTACCCTCAAAGTTCTGTTCTTATCTTTCTAACTAGGGTCTCTAGATCTGATTTATAATAATAGATGTTGTTCATTTTAATAGTTAAGGTTAAGAAACCAGTTGTTAGTTCTATTACCATTTGAGTTGGTGTAGCTCAGGATCTCCTAGCCCTTCTTAAAGACTATTAGATCACCAACATTGATATTAAATACTATGAATTCTTATATACACATGAGGTCAGTTCTTAGCTTCTCTAATCTGTCTATGTTCTGGATTCACTTGTTAATCTTATTAGTTCCCTTACTCCTACACTGGGCCTCCATATTTTTACCAGAACTAGGTTTGATATTCAATAGAGAACAATAGCCCTTTACCTTGCAGAAGATGGAGTAATAACCTCTTGAGCCTTATGTGTTATCATGTTCTTATTGAATCAAAGAAACTCAACATAGACTATTTTTATCATCTCAATATGTCTTTTAAAGAGGTTCTCCTGCTTGACACAAAGGCCTTTACTAACTTCATTGATTTGATTAAACTCAAGATTACATATGATGACAATAAAGTCAAGTACTGGAGAAAACAGACTAAAGAGTTGGTAGAAAGAGAGAAGGATACCAATACTGTTGATGTTGAGAAAACAAAGGCACATCAGATCAAGACTTGGAGATTGCTGAACAAGTTTGAGAATGCAATGAAAGCACATGTTCCATTGTTGCATTGAGTTATTAAGGACCAGAAAAATCTGACAATTATATTCTTGACCACATTCTCTACTCTCTAGCCATTAGTCTTGATATTGGTGAACATTATTTCACAGAGAATTGGGGAATTTTCCAGGTTAACTGGGCCAAGATCAGCAATGGCTTTTAAGGTAACAAGTTGGACCTTGATGCATTTTAACTATTCATTCAACTATGACTATCTGCTAACCAATCTAATTTTTTTTGTTCATATCTGATAGTTCTATTGATGTCCATTGCATATACCATCATGCATATGTGTAAGGCTCTACTCACATATCTTGCTGAAATGATTGAAGAAAGCAAAGTATGATATTACAAATAAAGGAGTAATTAGTACTCTTCTTATATCAAATGACTTGGGAAACTTTAGTACATCCTCTTGCTCTCACTCTTATTCATATGAATACCAGGGGCCTCAGTTGCAGGGTGCATTTCCAATGTGGTAATGTAACACACAAAGGCAAAGTGCAAGAATATCTATCTCTGTCATGTTGTCTGATCTCACAATAGCATATATTAGTGGGACAATATGGAATTTCAAACTGGATCTCAAGGGCAAGTATAGTATAAAGAAAAACAGAGAGCTTTCTCTGCTTGACTCTTATCTCCTTAACCTCAAGACATACAATACCATCAAATAACTTAGTTTGCTTTTAATCTTTTGAATCATATGTCAGTCCATCTCTTAGTTTTTTGTAGTTATCTCATATTAACCATCCTGTTTTCCCTCTTCCTATTCAGCACTCTCTGTTCAAGTTATCAAGGAATATATTCAATCTACCAAGAGATATAAGAAGATCTGGAGTTCTATTTACAGAGATTCTTTCCATCTTTCCAATGATTACTGTGTCAACTATCTCTCTGTGCTTTGGCTGCAATACCATATCTAGCACCATTCTAATCTATATGCTATCTTTAACACTGAGACTTGGTTATATTGCACAGACTTGTACTTTGAGCCCAAGTTGCTTTATTAAACAGGCAAGAAGCAGTGGTTCCTGCCCAATAGATCTGGGGCCTGGCATCATTTAAAGAAGCTATCTACAGTTTTTATCCAATCTGATCACCAAGGTCTAAAACCATGTCTTGGCATGGAAGGTTATTGAAGTGATAAATGCCTATGTGGTTAGTTATATGTATAATGTCCTATTATATCACAGAGTTTGCTCACTTGAATCTTTAGATCTGCTTTATAACAATAGATATCATTTATTTCAAAAGAGTCAAGGTCAATAGAATATCTGAGAATGAAGAAGGCATTAAGGATAAGAAAAAGATTAAGGTCAAGAAACCAGTCATTGATCCTATTACCATCTGGATTGGCAATTTTCCCTCAGTCTACCTTTGCTATGACTATCCACAATATGGTTTAGGACATTACCAGATCATCAATGTTAACATCAACTATCACTAGTTCTTTTATATACACAAGACTGGTCTTTAGCTTTTTTAATCTATTGGTAATCTAGATTCACTTGTTAATCTCATTAGTTTCCTTACTCCTGCCCTAGATCTCCATATTCTCACTAAGTTCAGGCCTGATGCTTAGAGGATAATAGCCCTCTATCTTATAGAAGATAGAGATAGCAACAAACTCTTGGACCTTATATGTCATTATATTCTCTTTAAATCAGAGAATTCCAATGTAAACTATATACACCATCTCAGTATGCCTTTTAGTGAGATTCTTCTACTTGACACAAGAGCTCTCACAAGCCTTGCCAGTTTGATTAAACTTAGAATTGAACAGAATAGTAATATAGTTAAGCTCTAAAGAGAATAGATCAAAGAGTTGGTGAAAAGAAAGAAAAGTATCAACACTGTTAAATTAAAACTTAAAGATTACTGGACAAAGTTAAAAATGCAGTGAATACACATGTTATGTTGTTTAGTTGGGTTGACAAGAACTAAACAACTATATTCTTGATTATAACATGGAAAAGTAGATAATTGCTAGAGTACTCAAACTTCCAGTTGGTATCTTCATAGGGAAAGCACTTCTTCATAAACTCTTTGAATACCAGCTTTATTTCTATGTAGATATAAACAAAAAAAATTTCAGACTATCTACTAATCAACCTGAATATTTTTTTATTTATATCTAGAAATAAGGCTGGCACTCAAAGAGTTCACAAGAAGCACTTTCTCTGTGAAGACATCAACTGGAAGTTTGAGTACTCTAGCAATTGCCTGCTTTCCCTTGTTGATATTATCACTAATAAATTAATATATAACCTTAAAATGTAAGATGCAAATTATAAAATATGCTTGTCAATTGTCAAGGTGAAAATCCCACTGGCATCATTCTTGGCTGTGCAAATGGTGTCTTTTCTGTTGTTTGCAACTATACCAATGTGTGAACCCCTTAAATCTCCACAAAATGGTACTCAACTATAATAGCAAGTTAGAAGTCTTTTCAGCAAATAGTAATTTAGACTTGATAATCATAGTCATATTGGAATGGAGTCAATATTTCCAGTTAAATATTAGCATTGTTCTTTGTTTAGGAAATGCCCAGTGAACTGCTAGACTTTGCTATAGATAATTTCTTCAGGGCCAATCCAACTATAAGCTAGAGATGGAACAATTTTATCTTCTAGATCAAATAGAAGATATTTTAAAAGAGTAGCTTCTCCTGAGTAAGTGAGAAACTTAGTTAATCAGATGCCTGATAGTTTTTCAAACTCTGAATAAGAGTATTCAAGATAATCAGTTGGCTTTTAACTAGCAGGAAAAATGGCTATAGAGGTAGCTGATGTTTGTTACAACTCACTTTTTTCTTCACTTACTATACTTTTACAACTTAACTGATTGGATGCTATTTCTTTTCATTGATGACTCATCACTATTTCATAGTATTCCATAATATTTCATTTGCTTCATTATTAATCAACCTACCCTCATTCTTCTCTACTGTTCCTTGTGTTTTATACTTATCAATCTCTGTTCTTCAATGTTCTATGATCTTTCTTAGCTCAGATATATAAATCCTTGCTTTACACTCTATATATCTAAGCTAAAGCTTCTTTGTATCTCCATCTCCTTGAAATACATTATATCATTGAAACTCTCTAAACATTCTTCAGACTCCTTTGAACCTTTGAACTCTTGATCATCCTCAAAAGTCCTCTCTATATGTCATTGTCCTAGACTAGAGTGGATGCTTACCTTGAACCTCTGGCTAACCTTTAGAATTTCTATTGGTCTTTGTGCTACCATCAAGTATATGTTCTTTCTGAACCCTTGACTTCAAAAGCTTCTACAAAGGCTATGCTTGTCCTTGCCCAAGGCCAAGTGTAACAATGTTACTTATAGCAGGAAATAAGGTAAGATGTAGTCTGTGTAGACTAGTAGTGGGCTATGGATATAGTAGGGTAGTAATAAGCTTGGTGAAAGCTTGAGGAAAGGTTTTGCCTAGACAACAAATCTATGGGACAAATGAATATGAGATAGGCTAACTGGAAAGGGGATGGGTAAATAAGATACTAAGAATTAGAATTCCTATGAAGATATCTCCTAGATATGAAAAAGGTATTGAATGAAAGGAAAAACTCTCTAGAATAAGTAGTCTTGAGAAGAGATAATCTAAAAGGGGGAGATTCAGAACAATATCTTGAATTTTTAATTGGCTGGACTCTGTTAGGTGTGTATTGAGCTCTTGTGGCTCTTTAAGATTGGGGCTCTTTCTTTTGCAAATGAGATTTTGCAGATAAGAACTTTGTAAAGCCTATTAGGGACTCTCTACTGTTCTCTGCTGTATTCATGATCTTATACACTATAGTACAGGGGACTATACTATAGCTTTTCCCCTCCCTATTTAGAATCCAGTCTAGTCAGAATAACTAGATATGACTTCTTATGACTGGTTCCCTTGATGACAAGCTCTATCTCAAAGATAACTCTTTGTGACTAATACAAGCTGTGCAACAGAGTCATTGAGGCTATGCTTCTTAGTTTAGAAGTAGTAGCATTGTCATTCACTAGTTCCAGAATGGGTACAAGTGGTTTATAGCAATAAGGCTATGGTCACCCAAATTGGGTTACAGTGTCTTTCCAAAGGATTATGCATGAGTAATCAAGTCACATGGTAAAAGCTCTTGATCATATGATGCCTCTATAGAAGTTAGGTGGCTATGCATCTACAAAATTCTAAGATATAAGGAAAAACTTATTAAAGGCTATTAATCTTGATAATAAAGATATAATGGAAAAATAAATCTAT
>JBBPTW010000542.1:0-12136 GCA_038094575.1 Phylloporus cf. nigrescens
AAGGGACGTTTTGAAGGACACTCTTGAACACTATGGGAACCTAGAAAGACAGGGGACAAGCCCCTACGAACGTAAGGAGCACTGAGCTCCTACATCGTGATGGCCTACTACTTCAACTTCAACTTTGAGCCTTGTTGGCATTTCACCCCAATAGCACTAAATGCCATCGTTGTCCCAGGAGCTTTGGCCTCCTCAAGATGCTCAGGCTGAGTGGAGCATGTTCTCTTAGAGTAGCATTGGTTTGTGGATAGTCTTCAGGTTATATGCAATGACTTGTTGAATAATTTTCTCCGAGAAGTTGTCATCGCTCCTGCAGTGACTTGCAAGCCACCTGTGCTCCATGCTTAACCATTGTTTTCCAGTATTCCTGCTTGAGTTCAGCAGGCCTCTTCTCGCCCACCTCATTCAAGTTGTTGACTTCATCCTAGATTGTCATGACCTGGCAGCCATACTTTATCCAGCACATTCTTTCCGCACGGCTTTTGAAAGACCTGGAAATTCTTCAAAGGTATACCAGCCATGTGATTGTCCATTATTCAATGTAGATACAACAACCCCAGAAGTTTCTCCTTGTGATTAGTAATAGGGATAGATGAGAAACTGTGGCAGCATCATGCATCACCTTGAACTGAGCTAATCTATCATACGCAGAATTTTCCGATTAGATTTGAATGTGTTGTCGAATCCTGGCATGCCCACAAAGCCTACATATCAACCTGTCTCTTGATTCCAGAACCTGGCAGCTTGGACCAGCAGACATGAGCAGACACAAAATTGTTATACGCACAGGAAAAATGAAAATTCCTTCAGCCACAATGACATTACATCTATCTATTATATTAAGCATGAGCTAGTGTGCACCGTGAATGATCAAGCACTTTATGTGGCATGCCTTTTTGGATGTGTTATGTAGCTCCTTCCCTTTTTGTGTGCATGTTCACTATCACACGAAGATTTGTGTGCCCTGTCATGCTTCAAACTCTTCTTCATGCTTATGATCACCCGAAACTTATTGAACATCATTATACAAAGAAGAAATATACAATAAGCCTATCAACCATTATGTTGTGTTAGTCCATTTTTCACCAATGTTCAGGTAATATCCCTTTGCATTGGATGACATTGTGGATTCTGGGTCCCCCCTTTCATGTCTCTGAAATGCTCGATCATTCACACTAGTTTGTGCTTAATATAATAGATGTACACTTGACCAATGATGCGTGAAAGCTTGACAGCTGCATTGTGCACACGGCATTAGCTCAGCCTGTGAGTCAGTTCTCTGCAGCCTCCTCCGGCACCACCTTGTTCCTGTCACTCATTGTACTCACCAGATTCACACATACCACAACCATGTATGTATATTGGCTACCTTCACGATTCATATACTGAACATAGTCTAGGGTGAAGTCGATCACCATCACAGGTAGGTTCAAACTTGGAAGCTACCACCACATATGACTTGATATTCTTTCAGACATAGAACTTCTTAGGACACCACATGGAAAACTGAACATTGCACGGCGGCACTATGCACAGCTTAATCTCAATGGCATTTCAAAGTTGACCAGTCTGGTGAAAGAGGAAAAGGGACAAACCACTTGGAATGACTTTTTTCATTTGTCAGTACTATTCTTTCTCTACTAGGTACTCCATGGAGCTAAGTATTATCAGTAATGGAGATGATCACTCCATTCTCCTCATTGACATATACCAGAAACACCAGGTTGGAGGGAGACATACCTTGGAATTTTTTGTAGTGTTATCAACGGTGTATTGGGTAAATTGCGGAACGGAGGTGCGTCGGTATCTTGATATGTGTCTTGCTGATCCAAGTTTTGGAATAAAAAGTCTTCAAACATACTCTTGATGATGACATTACGATCAGGTTTGGATTGACTGCCCACCAGGGTGGGGATCTAGGTGCAGATCGACAGCAAGCCAAAGAAGCCACTTCCAGGGTGAAGAAAGCAGAAAATAAACTCTCCTCTCATTCTGTCGTCGTCAAGGCCATGGGGTCAATGGTCAAGACCGGTACCAAGGTCACACAGACTGTCACCAAGATACAGTCAGTTGGCAGATCAAAGATCATGGCTACAGTACAGGTACTGGAGGACAAATGGCCTGTTCCATTGCAGAAGATAGAGCAATTTGACAAAATCATGTCCACTGTTGTAAAGGTATATAGTTCAGTGTCTTGGCTGCCCTTAGCTTAAATACTACACAGGTATATCCATATGCATCGCTAGCTTGGTCTGTTTTATCGGCTGCGAACAAGATCCTTCTATTGCTTGGTATTCAATCTGTCGATGGTGACTAATAATATTTTTTTAGGTGCTTGTGGCACAGAAAAATCACGACGACCAAATTGTTCACTTGGTGGACATGATAAATGATGCCTTGTCATTCATCGAAGATATTGAATTCTTGAAGAAAATCAAAAAGTATCATGACAGTATCAAGGTGCTGTTGCAACAGGTGACAGAGTGTGGGTACTTTATCAGCAAATACACGAAGAATAACTTTTGTTGGCCGCTATCTGACTTGACGACGATCATGACTGACAACAGCATCTAGGGATACATATGGCGAAGTACTCAATCTCTGATGTCAGAGCAAGGATCACTGCCTATGAAGACAAGCTCCGGGAGCTGAAGACTAAACTGACAGAGGGAGTCACTATGCAGACAGGGGTCACCATGTTCCGTATGATAAATGTCGTGGAACAGATTGATGTGTATGGGATGTCAATACTGGTATCAGGCACTGAGGATGCATGAATGTAGTGGAAACAATGGACTTGAATGACATGGAGTATGCGTGTGGGGCTGGTTTTCAGTTGGAGAAGGGATATCTTCCAGGAACACACAGGGCTCTCCTCCAAGAAATTTATGATGCACTCAACGATCCTAACGACAGCACCCCACAACTGTGCCCTTTGACGGGCGTTGCCAGGTCAGGCAAATCAGCAGTAGCTCACACCATCGCCTGGCACTTTCACATACAAACACAACTGGGCTCATCATACTGCTTTTCCAGTGCTGATGTTGCAAATCACAACCCAAGGAATCTGTTCACAATGATCATGCATGGGTTGGCTGACCATGATCCTCAGTACAAGTCTGCATTATGGCAGGTGGTAAAGGACAATCAAGAACTTTGCACATCGCAATCACCTCTCGCACAACTCGAGAGCTCCATCATTTTACCCAGTCAAGGCCTGGATCGCATTGGACCATTGGTGATTGTTATTGATGCCCTTGACGAGAGTGGGGATAAAGCCAGTCGCAAGTATCTTCTCCAGGCGCTGTCCAACAAAGTTACAAAAAAAGCACTTCCAGCCAACATTCACTTCCTCATTACCACTCGCCCTGAGGATGACATCCTTACTACACTCTTACGTGGGTCTTGGGTCATTCATAAGCAGATGGGTAACGTTTCAGTGCAGATTGTCGATGATGATATCTGGAAGTTTATTTGTCACTCCCTTGATCAACATGCTATCGATCTCGAAGTCACTCAGCTGGACCTGGAGTGGTGTCGACTGCTTGTCCATCATTCTCAACAGCTCTTCCAATATGCCTTCACTGCATGCAACTTCATATCTGGACTAGGAGAGGGTGGGGAAGAGCCTGACATTCAGGAACAGTTTGAGCTCTTAGTGTAGGCCAACAATAGGAAAGATGTTCATCTGTTAGACAGACTGTACCAAACCATTCTAGGGCAACAGTTCAGCACTGGTACTCCAAGCCGGTTCCGAGAGGTAATGGGAGTTGTACTCTCCCTTTGTGAACCCCTCTGTCTCAGATCCCTCTCTGCTCTCTTCAACAATCACCTGTGTGTCTGAAGTATCATCAAACTTCTTGGGTTGCTGTTGAACGGAGTTGTCAATGAAGACAGACCCATCCGTCCACTGCATACTTCATTTCGTGACTTCCTACTTGACAAAGGCTGAAGTTCGACTTTTCATGTTCCCATTCAACCTCACCATTCTCACTGTCTTGGACAGGCCCTCCTTGTATGCATGCAACAGGGACTCAGGTTCAACATCTGTAATCTCGAAGACTCTCGGACCCCTAATGCTGCTATTCCTGATCTGCCAACTCGTGTTATCCAAGCTATACCACCACACCTTGCCTACTCCTGCTTATACTGGATGGATCACTTGTGGGAGACTGAATGTAATCCCAAGCTGATGAATGGAGTGTCTCTCTTCTTCGTAAACAAGTTCCCCTACTGGCGTGAAGCCATCAGTCTTCTCTCTGTGTCATCTCCTCTTTCAAGTATCTTATCTGCCTTCAAGGCTTGTGCCAAGCTGGGGCAATGGATCAAGGTAAGACTAGGATGACTGTGAGTGAGAAGTGCTTAGATGCTTCCAGGATGATGAGGTTGCTATACTGGCCTTAGAAGCATCCCAATTTATCCAAGTGCTTGTACCTATATTTCGAGAGTGCATTCCCCACCTGTACCTATCAGCTCTGCCCCAGGTTCCATCTGACTCTCCCCTGCACAAACTTTGGATTGGACATCTGCAAAAGCATGTCATAGCCATCTCAAAACACCCAGCAAGCTGGCCAGCAGAAGTTCATGCCTTGCATGGGCATACAGGCTCTGTTCAATCTGTTGCCTTTTCTTCTGATGGGATCCATTTTACTTCTGGCTCTCAGGATGGCACCATTCGAGTATGGAGTATATCCACACACAATGTGTGGCAGGGCCATTCTGGGGGCACACATCTTCAGTCCACTCTGTTGCCTATTCACCTGATGGTAGGAACATTGTCTTTGGCTCTAGAGACAACACCACCATAGTTCAGGATGCAACCATGGGGGAGATGGTGGCAGGGCCATTCCAGGGACACACAGATTGGGTCAACTCTGTTGCCTATTCACCTGATGGCAGGATTATTGTCTCTGGCTCTAATGACAACACCATTATAGTTTGGGATGCAGCCACTGGAGAGAAAGTGGCAGGATCATTCTTGGGACACACATCTTCAATCAGGTCTGTTGCCTATTCACCTGATGGCAGGAACATTGTCTCTGGCTCTAGTGACAAGACCATCATGGTTTGGGATGCAACCACTGGGGAGAAGGTGGCAGGACCATTCCAAGGACACACATTTTCAGTCCACTCTGCTGTCTATTCACCTGATGGCAGAAACATTATCTCTGGCTCTTTTGACAACACCACCATAGTTTGGAATGCAACCACTGGGGAGAAAGTGGCAGGACCACTCTGGGGACACACATATTGGGTCAACTCTGTTGCCTATTCACCTGATGGTAGAAACATTGTCTCTGGCTCTAGGGACAAGACCATCATAGTCTGGAATGCAACCACTTGGGAGAAGGTGGCAGGACCATTCCAGAGACACACAAGTTTGATCAACTCTGTTTCCTATTCACCCAATGGCAGGAACATTGTCTCTGGCACTTGGGACAGCACCATCATAGTTTGGGATGCAACCACTGGAGAGAAAGTGGCAGGACCATTCCAGGGACACACATCTTCAGTCAACTCTGTTGCCTATTCATCTGATGGTAGGAACATTGTCTCTGGCTCTTGGGATAAGACAATCATAGTTTGGAATGCAACCACTGGGGAGAAGGTGGCAGGACCATTTCAGGGACACACACATTGTGTCAAATCTGTAGCCCATTCACCTGATGGCAGATATATTATCTCTGGCTCTGATGACAAGACCATCATAGTTTGGGATGCAACTGCTGGGGAGAGAGTGGCAGGACCATTCTGGGGACACAGGGATTGGGTCAATTCTGTTGCCTATTCACCTGATGGGATTCATTTTGCCTCTGGCTCTGAGGGTGATACCATTCAAGTATGGAGTATATCCACTGAACAGCATGTGGCAGGATCATTCTTGGGACACATGTCTTCAGTCAACTCTATTACCTATTCACCTGATGGTAGGAACATTGTTTCTGGTTCCAGTGACAAGACAATCATAGTTTGGGATGCAACCACTGGGGAGATGGTGGCAGGACCATTTCAGGGACACACACATCATGTCAACTCTGTTGTCTATTCACCTGATGGCAGGAACATTGTCTCTGGCTCTGATGATAATACCATCATAGTTTGGAATGCAACCACTGGGGAGATGGTGGCAGGACAATTCCAGGGAAGTTCAACTGCAATCTGCTCTGTTGCATATTCTCCTGATGGCAACAGCATTATCTTTGTGACATCTGATGGTTTTATCAAAGTATGGGATATTCAAACCCTTGAATCCTTTGGTAGTCTTTTTGAAAAAAATGGCTGGATTCAATCTTCTCATCAAGCTTACTTTGGCTGGCCAGCACCTGGAACAGAGGTTTCTTTCTTCTTCCTATTCCTACATTAGTCATTTCTGCAGACATGCAATTCCAGGTTAACATTGATAGATCTTTGTTTGGAGGATCTTGGACTTCATGCTGGATTTGATATCTTACACTACTATTTAGTTTCCCAACCTCATGGCCACTGGTATTCTTTATGTGTCTTCCATATGCCAACTATGAAAATGATCTCTTGTACTTTCAAAATTTCGACAAGAGTTGGGGAAACCAATTGCGACAGAAACACGGGGACTGGTTATCCAGGGTGACCTGCTGCCAGATGGAGGGGGATGCATGCTGGGCTCTGCTCGTCCCTCCTACCAACTATCAGTAAGTATCCCCTGAAAACTTATAGTTAGCCAATATGCTAAATTTCAAAAAGCAGTATGCAATGGCCCCCGAGAGGGAACCTGTCGTGGTAAGTCACCGAACGCTGGCAATCCCTCCCCGCACCTGCCAGGTATAGTCTCACTCGAACCACCGAGCAGCACCACCCAGCACCAGAACTGGCCTGAGCCATCTCAGGGGCCAGGCACTAGAGAGGAGATCCATACCCCAGGTCAAGCAAGGTTCAAAGGGAGACGACCCCTCGGATGCGCCAGAAGAGTATGGGACTGAGAAAGAAGTCGCGCATGACGCCCACTCCAGGTCCGAGCTCAAACTGCCCGAGCCTGGGTCTGCTCCCATACCTCATCCTCGCCTCAACACTGCTGGTGCTGTTACGCCAACTGTACGTTCAACCACTCCGGGGCGTGTAGTATGCCACACGGAGGACCTGAAATTGGGCAACAAAGCTTGGAACTTGGCAGTGAGGTCGTTGTGCCGCGGTCCGAGGTGTTCGCCGGGAAAACGTGGATGTTGTCGGAGAATAGTGCAGTGGTTTGAACATCCTTCATTATGATCTGAGTCCGAAAGGGAAACGTCGCTGGTCCTGGACAAAACAACGTCTTCATCAGGACCATCTGTACGACGAGCAAGTCAAGTATCAAGAACATTAAATATTAAAAGAACTACCCGAAGCGAAAGAAAGGAAAAGTCGGTGCGATGGCCTTTGAAACTCAGTTCGGACACGAAGAACTGGAATATAAATATAATGACAAGCCTGCTCCGAAGAAGGGGGGCAAGAAGAGATGAGTTTTGAGAGTGTGGTCAGTGGGTCGTACCAGCTTCCAGGCACTGGCGGTGATAACTTTGTTTCTGTACTAGTGCATAATAAGTTAGTGCCTTCCGAGTCCGAGTCGGCCCGGGAAATGTAGGTCCTCGCCGCGTTTCGACGCCCGATACCAGACTGGTTTCCTGAGCTGCACATGCACCTATGATGATCTAGAAGGTTGAAGATATCATGTAGAAGAGCCAGCGATTGAGATTTCTAGTGCTGGATGGTTACAGTGTCAGCACCAATTATCCAAGTTCAAGTCACTTGGGATCACTAGTCGCAAAGAATTGGTGGTATTTTATCGAGGATGTTGAATTTCAAGGATGCTGAGTGATCTTTCTCCGTAGTCAATCGTAGCAAGTCGCTTTTTTCCTGATGGTAGTCATGCCAGGATTTCGATGCCGACCCCGTCGGAAACTGACATGATGATAGCCCCATTAACCCCGCATAGCTCAGAAATGCACCACGCGGTGTGTTTGAGTACGTACTATGATAGCATTTGATCCGACACTGGTTCAGCGTGTTCAAGCTGCGCTAGACGTTGCTTCCTCGGTTTGCTCAGTCCGTGTGTCTTCCCAGGTCATTCACTCGTCCTCCCCCGTGTACTCAGCATGTCCAAGGAGGTCAACCACGACTTCCATGACCAGGAAAAAGCTGCCGACGGCGAAGACACCTCGGTCCACGCAGTTGAGGATGCCCCCGACCAGGTGATTGCGAGACGTTTCGGGGTGTTTGGCCCCCTTCTCTCCAAACTCTTCCAGAGTGGTGTCGAAGCAAGAGGGGTGGAGCGTGTGCCAGAAAACCAGAGGGAAGCGAAGAATACCTGGAACAAGTTCGTTTCCTCTTCGTCCATCCATTCGAACGCGCACTTATTAGTCCTTGCAGTCTGCTGATGTGGTGGTATGTCCATTTCCTCGGCCTTGTTTCATACCTCACTGGCACCAACGAGATAGGTCGGTCAACATGGTACTTACGACCATACCTGTAGGTGTGCTGGCCCAATTCGTGTTCTCTCTTACCCTACCGTAGGTTTCAGATCATCTATAACTTCGAGTATACTCAGATGTAGCTCAGTCATGCCATCGCGACCACGATCTGCTTTACTGCTCTCGGTAGTGTAGCAACGGCATTTATTGCCACTCTTGGCCCACGGACCGGCTTGCGTACGATGATCATCTCCCGCTATAGCTCGGGGTACATTGGCGGCACCTTCTTCTCTATCCTAAACATTCTCACTCAGTATGTTCCATTTTCCACTTTTGATCATCACCGATGTCCAGCCTTTAGGCTTGGTTTTTCTACGACGACTGTGATCCTTGGTGGCCAAACACTTGCCTCGATCAATCCGAACACACTTCCCCTCGTTGGTGGCATCATCATAATTGGCATCTGCTGTCTCATTCCTTGTTTTATCGGCTACGACATGGTCCACGTTTACGAACGGTATGCCTGGATAGTCACACTTTTCATCATGTGTTGCCTGTATGGACTCGGTGGCAAAGCCGGATATGACGTCAATGCCCAAAAATCGCTCGAAAGTACAGGAAGGCAACTCAGTGCCAACACTTTCGGTTTTGGTGCAATCATCTTTGGTTCTGTCGCAGGATGGGCACCTGTCGCCGCTGACTACAACGTCCGGTTACCGGTCGACACAAATCCCTGGCGTGTATTCATGTTAACCTTTTGCGGTTTATTCCTTCCGATAGTATTCACTGTGACGCTGGGTGCTACGTTGATGACGATCACCGATCCTGCATATGTCGCTGCTCTTGGTTCGGACGGAAACACGGGCGCATTGATTGCTCGGGTGTTGTCACCTTGGGGAGGGGGAGGAAAGTTCCTCCTCGTGCTCTTGGCGTTGAGCGCAATGTAGGTCTTCCGTGTCTTTGTCCAATGTCACGCTTACATCTCGATTATAAAGTTCTAACAACATACCCAACACATATTCTGCTGCACTCTCCATACAAGCTCTTGGCCGGCCCTTTGCCATGGTGCCCCGCTTTGTCTGGGTACTTCTCGTTTTTGTTGCCTATACTGTTGCTGGCGTTGCCGGGCGAGAGCACTTCAGTGCAATCCTCAGCAACATTTTGTCCATATTGAGCTATTGGGTGGCATTCTTTATCGTTATTGTTGCAGAGGAACACTTTCTGTTCCGGCGAAAAGGAGGTCAGCTGGGAGGATACAATTTGGCAGATTGGGATACCCCTTCGAAGTACGTGTCTTTACCTGGCGTTTCTAATTCTCTTCCGCATTTCTCACTTGTATTGTTCTCTTCGTTCGCAGGCTTCCCATTGGCGTTGCAGGCATGTTGGCATGCTGTTTCGGAATAGCCGGAGCAGTAGTTGGGATGTCGCAAGTTTGGTACGCAGGGCCAATCGGGAAAATGGCTGGTGCGAAGTCCGGCGCTGATCTTGGATTCGAGGTGCGTCCAACAATGTTCTTCGTCTGACTGAGATTTCTTATTCATCATGCATAGCTCGCCGCAGGTTTCGCCGCGGTGACGTTCCCACCCATGCGATGGCTAGAGATTCGCTTGACGGGCAGGTAAACTATGGGCCGGGCGGACTGGGTGTAGGTCTATACAATACGCAGCGCTCTTCTTCAAGTCATAGAGTAATAGTATTTATTTCGCTAATGGATGCCTGGGTTATGACCGCAGAAAGTAAGAGCTAAAATGTCTCGCTACTTCACAAGAAGATTGACATGCCGTCATCGCAGTACGAGCATTCCATGTTAGAGTCTACTCCAATTATGTCCGACACACTACGATACACCTCCATCCACAAGATCGTCAATATGCGCTCCAGAACGGATGTATAACTCCATGTGACCCGGGAAGGTTGAACCGCATTTCTAGATGCCGGCTGAGCTACTCGCAGCATCAGCAACGCTTGTCACTGTAGCAATCACCCCCATCCTGGTGTCCGCCACCTATCATAAATGTGCTATAGTTATTGCCAGATACCATGGCTTGGAACGTGTGGCGTACAGATAGAGCAATCTCTCGCAGGTCAATGATATGCTTTCAGTATCCTGATGATAATCTACATCTCCGAGAAGCGGTAAAAGAACGTGTCGGATATCTGGTCTAGAGATCGGAAACGGAGGAACCTCTACGAGGCCAATCTTGATGTTCTCCAAAAGTTTCGGGAGCATCCTATCGGGAATGAGACGGAGAACTGCAGTATTCCAGGTAGCGGCACTCTTCAGATAGCGACAAATTTACCCCCTTTGCTCTCTCCCAACTCCTGCCGAAACTCGGTGGCATCGCAGTCATGTCCTGCACCAAGATTCAATGGTTAGCTGCAGTCCAAAACGCAAGTAAACGTAATACATACCGACGGGATATAGACTCGTTACCATCGCGATCTGCGCGTTCCAGTGGACAGATCCTGATTCCGATCGTTAAGTGCGGCCACCTCTTACTGCGTTTCTTCTCCCGCCTTTTCCTCTGAATTAGCCCTAGTAGCTTCAACTTGTTCGACCTATTCGACTGCCTTGTCCACCTCGAACAGTAGGATTGAGCACGTTGGCTTACCTAGATCCCGCAACTACATATACCGTCCGGCTTACTGAATGCTGGTCGTTCAGTATTCTGCGGCTATGCGCGGCGGTCTAGTCGCTTACACAGGGGTTGCAAGATCCTCGACCACGCTTGCTTCGCATCATCGGAAACCTTCCATTCCACTTGGTGAACCCCTAAACGTGAGTAGCCATTATGGAGGTTTGACCCACTTGGAAGTAATCTCGGGGCGATCTGGTCTCCACTCCCCAATCATTTGGTCCCCCCGCGATAGCATGTCCTGCTTGAGACGAGAAACAAACCTCCGGTGGGACCGCGAGAGGAAGAAATGCCCAATTCCTGGAGTTGGCGATTATATTCCGATGAGCGTACGGATACGCTTCCGTAGTGCTGCGTCGCTTGCGTCAGGTTCGTCCGACATGGTCCGCGAGGGGACGACCTCTAACACTCACTCGATCTTTTCTATGGGTGGAACGACGTGGTTCAGACCAACAGGACTAAGAGATAGTCGACCTGCTTTCATGTCCGGTATTCTAGGCAGAACACGCATCAGTTGAGTATGAGATTAGGCTACAATTGATCGCATCTGGATAGATGGAATGGATGGGGAACGGTGAGTGACATGTGTTGACTTGGGTTAAAGGATGTGTGCCAGCCGACCAGGTGTGGCTCCTTGAATGATTATGTCGCCACGTGAACCGAATCAATCTACTCTGACAACGAATACACGACTTGCATTTTCAGACCGACGACACCGCCCCCTCGTCCATCCCACCCTGGAATTTCTGCGCGGCATACAGGGCATCTGTGCCGAGGGGATAAATGAGAGAAACAGATCAAGGCGAGGTACACACCTGGCAGGAGGTGCTCTGTCCATCGCGACGACCATACTTCTCCGTATAGTCGACTTGACTGCTGTAAAGAGACACTGGCCACAGCATATGTGACCGCACGGGGTGATGGTCGCGTTGGTCGGAGGTGAGAAACAGATAGGACACGTATACGTCGAGAGTGGTTCTGGCGTGGGCTGTACCCGCGACGGCTCGACGGAAGAGATCTGGTCTGGTATGACTATCGGTTCGTCCGAATCGGGGAGTTGTATGGGAGAGACGGTGGGTG
>JBBPTW010000543.1:0-12125 GCA_038094575.1 Phylloporus cf. nigrescens
TCAGAAGGACAGCAGGACAGCATCCCACGGAACCTTCAAGCATGCCTCTGACTGACATATATTTTCTATAACTTGCACATTTCCTTGACTCGCCTCCATCTTGCTGACGAGCAACTGTACGAGGTGATCAGAGGCTTCTTTGAGCAAGCTGTCAATGTCCTTCATATCTAGGGCAGGGTAGAGTGTCTAGAGCTTTGTTAGCCAGTGGCAAATAGTATTGATGGCATACATACGCCACACACTGAGTGATTGTCCTGCGAGTTAACATCAACAACAAGAGGACTGTCCTGGTGATGGAGATACAGTTTGAAGGTAACACTGCTAATGGAAATCCAGGCAAAGTCTTCCGCGAAAACGGGGCCTAGACTGTCCACAGGGAGGGCTGGGATGAAATTGTTATACATGCACAAGGGTTTGGAACACTATAAGAATGATAAAAAGTTGGGTAATGATAAAAGTGGTGGGTGTGAGTTAGACTCGTCCCAGGGGTTCCTTGGTAAGGTTGGTAGAGTGAGAAGGTGTTGCTACAAGAAGATCTGAGTGCAAATGGACAAGTCCGGTCGATTCCGGACTCATAAGTGAAGCAGATGCGTAGTTTCCGGTACCGGATAGCATATCGGATATGGCGGATAGGACGAACAGCGACGAAGACAAAAGACAAACGATGAGGGAAAGCATCATGAAGACTTGACGATAGAGTCTGACACTTAGTGAGATGAACAGTGGGGTGCAAAAACCTGTCCATTTGGAACAAGGTACAAGATTTTTATAGTCCAGGCATACCCTGCGACTAAGTAAGGTACAGATGAGAATAAAGTGACAGCATCAGTCAACTGCCAACAGTGTCAAGAAACGAAATATGAAGTTAGAATATAAGTGACAGCTTGAGTCCGGTGACGGTGATATCAAGGTACAAAGTGAGATGAGGTATAACCTGAACTCAATAGAGAGAATAAATGTATGAAGAGCTCATGGACCATGCGGGCATATGAAGACTGATTAGTCCATATGGTGGTTGATAAGTCTATATGAGTAAGAGAGAAACAAAATAAAAATAAAATATAGAAAGCGGAACGAGTGACCAGATGCCAGACTGGATAGTATATCGGATACGTAGTCCAGTGTTAGTCTGATACCGGAATAAACAAATATATACTTGATCGCGAGCGGATAGACGTGGGACACTAAGGGACGTTTTGAAGGACACTCTTGAACACTATGGGAACCTAGAAAGACAGGGGACAAGCCCCTACGAATGTAAGGAGCACTGAGCTCCTACATCTGCAGAGGACTTAGAATCTGACTGTCCCCAGTCAGTCACATGACTGGGTATTGAGGGCGGACCTTGAAACATGACAATGCCGGCGGAGTTTCACCTCAATGCGTCACGTCCCATCTCTGTTACTTCTCTCTCATACCTCTTCTCTTCTCACCACCATGTTCACCAACTCAACCATCAACGAAATCCTTGCCCTCAACTCCCAAGAAGATCCGAACTTGGCGTGTGTCCAAGCAGCATGCATACTCAAGATGGTCGGCAAACGGGTCTACGCCAAGGCCCTCGCAATCCCAGATGACAAGGAGACACTCCACGAGGAGCAAGAGATGTGGTTAACGAGGTGGGACGGTGTTTTGGTATGTGACAGAACTTCTCACTCGCGTTTAGTGATATTAACCAACTTCTCAGAGGAATTTACAGGATTGCCTGTGCCAGGTGCATGAGCATGGTGCAGAGGCTTGCGTCAAAGGGCGCATCATCACCAGCATGGAAGCGGTCTGGAAGATGTCTGACAAATGGCGCAAGGAGATCAAAGCACGCTGCTGATGGGCTGAGGAAGATGAGGCGCATCGACAATGGGAAGAGCAGGAACACGTGAAGGTGCAGACAGACCCGGCTGTCAAAAAGACACCAGAAGCGAGCAAGGGGACGACATAGCGAGTGGTCATCATTGTCAGGTGTCCAGCAGTGACAACAATGACTGAAATCCCTGAGGCTGGGCCATCACGCCCAGTTCATACCAAGGTACATGGTCACCGGTACCGATTCCAGTTGAGTACTAACTGGGTTGAACAGCGAGCTCGCCCCATCATAGAGGACGACGATGATGAAGACGAAGACGATGGCAAAGAAGAAGAAGCTCCTCCCGCCAAGAAGATGTCACCAACCACGTTTACCGGAATGATCACGCACGCTGAGCCATGCACCAAGTGCATGAAGGCGAAAGAGATTTGCCGAGGGCCGCCCAACTGCACCTGCTCAAGGTGCTTGTGCCTGAAGGAGAGGTGCGAGAAGTCACAGGGACGAAACCGGGCGAATTAGAAGGAGGAAAAGGTAACGGATGTGAAAGGCAAGGGGAAGGCACCAGGTAAGTAGACCAGGTATTGAGTTATTGGCAGTGCTAACGAGTTGACGGTGCACCCATCAAAACTAAGGCATCACACAATGCCCACTCCAGAAGATGATGACGAAGCCATCATCGTTGAAGATTCCGACAACATGCCTGTGAAGAAGGCACCACCCAAGAAGAAACAACCAATCCAACATGCAATGGTCCGGATGTACGGACGCGCAACACCATACGAAGCCGGCCTGCTGGCCATCACCTGACTGGAGGTGGAGATGCTCCAGTGGCAGGTGGACTTCAAGAAGGCTGAGGTGCAGTTGGCGACCGCAGGGACAAAGATTGGGAACACGCTCATGGAATTGGCAAACATCCGCTGTATCTGGGAACAGAGGATCGACAAAGGTGGGCCATAGGTAGAAGTCGTCATGCTGTCATGTTCATTTCCCATAGCATACTTGTGTCATAATTTGTATCAAATGTCATGTGTCCGTGTCCGTGTCTGTTGTCTGAGTCCGCCCAGATCCTAATTAAGAGAAAGAAAATAACCAAAATAAAACAGATTAAGAAAGAAAGGCTGGGGACACAACACCGGATAACAAGTTTCCATTTGATTTTTTTGTTTTTTGTGCATCTTTCCACCTCTTCCCCTACCAGATAGTAAGAGTCTGGTTCCGGTTGATACCGGATTGAAGCTGGGCCAAAAGCAAAGTGCGTGTTCTGTGTCTGTGCAAGTGAATGAAGTAAGAGCTCTTCAACGAAGTAAAAGTGATTCCTGTATTCTGTTTGTTTTCACCATTTTATAGTTTTAGTCTTTTGATGATAATAGACAAGAGATACTATTATATGAGTGTCTGTTATGTTTCTTTAGCATTTTGTTTTGTTTTTGGGAGAGACACCAGACGAAACCCAGGATGGAAGCAGATACATAGCAAAAGAAATTGGGTATCATTGTTTTATGTGGAGAAAGGCTAGTCTCGAGAGACTGCTTCCTCATCTTCCTCATCGTACTCAACGCCATCTTCTGTCTCGAAGTCATCCAACTCCGTATCACTTAATCCAGTGAGACCGGATACCGGAATCACGATCTTCGTCCTTGTAAAGTAGGGTAGCAATTGAAATGCTGCATACCTCAACCTAGAGATGGCGCCATCCAACTCTGCCAGCAAGTGAGATCCTCCAGTAGTCCTTTGAAGAACCACCATTGGACCCAAGTAGCGTGGTTTTGTCTTCCGGTTTAACTCTTTCTCTATCTGGGTATTCCAGACCAAGACAAGGTTGCCAGGACAGAACTCATAGTCTTGGATTCGGTTTTTAAAGTGCGCCTCAAATTGCTTCAAGGACGCAAACCGTAGTGTGAAGACTTTTCTGCGCATAGACTCAATATCTTTCTGATGCTTTTGGAGCTGTGAGGCTCTCCAAGCAATCAGGTCTGAACTAGAAACTTTGTCAGAATAAGAAATGTGACCTCCATCAGGTTGAAAGGAAAGAGAGGCTCAACTCTGTGCACCATGAAGTACAGAGAGAGTCTGGTCGACTTCAGAATAGTAACACACTCTGCCCAAAAAACAGAGTGAGCTGTCAACGGCCAGCAAATCTCCCCTTCCAGGGAACTTTTAATGATGGCCTCCTGAACATTGAAATGATGCCATTCAACCACGCCGTTCGCCTGAGAGTTATAGGGGGAGCCATTGTCAGTAACCAATTCAGAGATGACACCCCAACAACAAAGGATGTCTTCAAAAATGAAGGATGCAATAGCGGCTGCATTCTCTGAGCGCAGCATTCTCCATCCTGGATAAGCTGTCAGAGTGTAGCGAGCTTGAATAATATACCAGTAACTACCGGATTTGGACATAACCATAGTATTGATGTGGACTTTTTGAAAGAGTCCACCCACGACCAGAACAGTGGGCAGAATGTGAATTTTTTGAGTTTGTTAGATTTGACACTTGTGACAAGTCTTGATGTACCATTTGATGTTGTCAATTAACATGGGCCACCAGAAGTGGAGGAGCAACCAAGTCCAGACAGAAAAGACATCTTTGTGCCCAAGGTTATCATGAACCTTCTGAATGAGTCTGTAATGGCATTCTACTGGAACAAGCAACTGATGACAGCCATGGGGTTCTCAACAGTACAGAGTGTTCCCCAGTAAGAAGAAACGAGTAATAGAATTGATAAAAGATTGGTAGTTGGAGTCAGCAATATCAGGAGGTCGAATGTGAGTCTTGAGAAATAACTGGATATGAGCAATCTGGGACTCTTTAATTAGAGCTTTCAATGATCTCAGGATAACCAGGGTCGGAGAGTCTGTTACCAGTGCTATATTAAGCAGGATTGACAACCCATGCATGTGGCAAGTAGACCCAGCAGAATATCTAGAGAAGTGAGCGATGCCTGGAAAGGTAGGACTATATTCATTAAGAAGTGAAATTGAGAAGAAATAGATGTTATCTAGTCAACCCTCGAAGTCATTCTTCTCTGAAGGGCTGTCACCTGAGACCAGACGCTGGGAAAGGCCATTCACCCCGGTATGCCAGGTAGCAGGAACATGAATAAGATGAAAATAAAAGAGCAGGATGCCAGCAATCCATCTATTGATGGTTACATTGGGTTGTAGATCTGGGTTGTTTATCATACCCTTCACAAACTTTACATCCATTTCCACTGTGAAGTTAGTGGCACCAAAGATGAATATTTGGACTGCGCAAAGAGCACGAAAAAGTCCATAAAGCTCTAGTTTGGCTTGGGAATAACAGCTTTGACCTCAGTGAGGCTGAGTGAGCCAAAGCGATTTGGATACTGCTTCCCATCATCACCTTCTTGAGAAAGGATGAATCCGACTGCGACTACAGATGTGTCAACAGCTAGGATCAACTCATGACCAGATTTGTAATCCAAGCGCGGAGGGTGGAAGAGGTACAGATAGCATCCTTTAGACACTGCATAGAATATTTTTGTTCCTTGCCCCATTCAAAGAGGTCACCCTTTCGAGTGAGATGTACGAGAGGACAAGCAATAGAAGCAAAATCTTTAATAAAAATGTGGAGTACACCGCACACACCTAGAAATCCGCACACATGAGTGAGGGTTTCACACTCTGGCCAGTCACAGATTTTCTGTACTTTGTTTTCATGGGGGATCCAGCCATTCGCCATACACTTGTGTCCGATCACAGTGACATCCAGTGCGGCTAGAACAAACTTCTTGGCAGAGATAGTCACTCCAACATTTTCAAAGCGCTGGATAATGCGATGAATGATCTCGAGGTGCTCCCAAATGAAGTGGCAAATTTCTGGATTATCAGAAATGGTCTCATATGAGCCATCTGGTCTCTGACACTGGGTGGTAACAGATTTCACTGGTAGGTTGTCAATAAACAGATAGGTATAGCGAGGAATTTCATCCTGAAGGATAAACGACATGTCTGCCTGATAGATCTGAACAGCATTAGTGTAACCCATAGGAACAGTAGTGAGACGGTGTAGACCCATAGGACTATTGAATGTAGTCAAGTCCCGGGATTTCGGATGGAGCGGACGTTGGTCATATCCGGCAAACAGATCCATCATCCCATACACTGCATATCCCCCAAAGGATTCTGCAAAGTGTTCCACAAATGGAGGAATGGAAGAGTCACAAATAGTTACCCCATTAAGAGGCTGTAGGTCATGAACGAGATGAAGAGATTTACCATCCTGCTTAAAGACACAGAACCAACGAGACCGGTAAGAAGCAGTAGATGGTTCATAGACTCTGGATGCGATTCAGTCCTTGATGATTTGAATAGCACCATTCCACATAGCAGGTGGAACCGGAATGTTTCATAGAGCCCAAGGAGTATGGGGTATGGTTGGGATTTTAACCGGAGGAAAATACCGTTCATCAAGTCTACCTCGCTCAGTAGGAACCCAAGTGAAGGCTTTCTCATGGTCACGGAGAATTCAATGAACTAGTTTGACTTCTTCTGGCCAGAGCCATTTAGCAGGATCAAGATCTAGATTGTCAGCACGTTCTTGGGTAAACCAGACACCGGGAACAAAGTCTGGAGGAATAACCGGAAGTGGTTTGAGTCCGGCAAGCAGATTTTCTGGTAGAGTCCGTGTAATACAAAACTCTGCATCAGTGGGTGTGACCACTGATTGAACCTTCTTAGCCACTGGTTTATAAGCCAGGACATGTGAGGTTTCATCATAAGAATAAACAGAAGAAAGGGCAGAAATGGCTTCTGGTTGAAGGACAGATTGAGTAAAAGAGAGATAAGTGTAATTTGAAGAAGGAGAAGTGAAAACATATAGAGAAGAAGAAAGGACTGGAACCAGATTAAGACTGGATTGAGTAGACGTTATACTGGAATCTCCCCAACCATAAGGCGGATCATCGATTTCTAAAAACCCATTTCGAGAACAGATTGATGGTTATTACACTGTTTCCGGTCGCAACAGCAAGGGCACCCTTCTGACCAAGCCCGGGTAGGCAAGGTATACTGCTTCCCTATATTAGGGTCGCGAAGAGTTATGTTCTGGGCACCATTCGGAAAATCTTCTGTGTTAGCACTCATAAGACAATGGAAAGGACAACCAAGCAACAAGTCGAAGTTAGCATGAGCCAGGATTTGTACCTGGACTATAACTTCTCCTGTGCCAAAGTCAAGAGAAAGGTTCTTCAAGACACCAATAGTAGTGTTGATGTTAGTATTGGCGGATGACATGCGCATAGTATGGTCGGAGCAGACTGGAAGTCCTAACTTCTCCCAAATACGCTTGGGCATAGCAACAATCTCGGAACCGGAATCCAAAACGCCCACAATGGTACATCCTGAATCACCAACATGCACCTCAATTGCTCGAAGGGGAAGGCTATGATGGGTGACTATAAGCCCCTTATCATTCCGGAGGATCTGGTTTCCATACTCACAAGAGATAGATTCCGGATCCCTTCCAGAGAGTTCATTGACCTATACGAGATGAGAATGAGGGTGATTGTTAGCAACAAGCTTCACAGTTGTGAGATCACAGAATTGCTTCCAGAACTCTGGTGATACCGCAAACAATTCCTTTACAGGCACCGGAACACTAGTGTCCCACACCCACTCGAGAACACGCTTAGGAGCAGTGTCATCCTTGAGAGGAAAAGAATATTTATACTATATTGTGGGGAGAGATTGGTTAGCTTGTGGGGCACAAATGGGGATACTACTTTGTGCACCGGATGGTGCAGATGCAGTTCCGGTATGACCAGATGAACCTGGTATACTGGAGTCTTTGTTAGCATTTGGCAATGAAGAAGAAGTGGGAGGGATCGTTTTTGCGACTTGTAACTCTGGGGACAGAAGCTCCTCAGATACTGAAGCAGCTCTGCTATCCAGTTTTCGTGCAGGCGGAACCTGTACACCATCAAAGCGGACACGCTTTTTCCCTTTATCATGAGAGTTTTTGTCAGCTTGGAAAGTAGCCCAAGCCTGAGCAAGATATGGTTGGAAGTTGGTGTCAGCGGTTATGGGGGTAGGATTACTTTCCTCGTCAAACCCTGTTGTAGTGAAAATGGAAGTGTCAATATCAAGGATAGTAGGAGAATCCAAATAGGAGGTGGATAGTATATTCACCGTCACATGAGAAGGAGCATCTCTAGTAAACCCAGATGACGAGGATGCAGCCACAACAGGAGCCTGAGCAGTGCCAGAGACATGGTCTATAGCGTCTTTAAGACACTGTCCACCAGGAACATGAGGAATCTCTGACCCATCCAGTAGATAAAGCCGGTTGTCATTACTCTGGATGACCTTCCCGGAGTTTAAATATTCGTGAAAAATAGGGCAAGTACAAGTGAAGTGTCCTGCTTCAGCACAGAAACGACAGAGTGCCGGAGGACGAGTTGCTAGATTAGATTCTGCTTTAATAGGAGCAGGATTGTAGGATGGGATGGGGGCAGTTGGCAAAACAATGTGATGAGGTTGGTAGGTAGGCTGAGATGGCTGTGAACAAGGGAGAATATCCGAGGCAAATAAGGCAATCCAGAGTGCTGATCTGGTCAGCAAGAACTTCGCAGTGTCTGAGACATCAGAGATGGGATATGGGTCGTCAGGATGAACATCCAGTTTAACGATAGCCAGCCTATGGCGGACGCGCTCTTGTAAGTAAGAGGGAAATCCAGCCAAGAACAGTAAGTCTCTTTCAGAGTTGGATAGTTTGTTGTTGGTGATCAATGGAGTGGCAACCTTCTGGAACCTCCTAGTATACTCGCCAAGATCATTCTGAGAGCGCATTTGCTTTTTCTGGTAATCCTCAACAAGGTACTGTAGATTGGCCTGGAAATAACGGCCAGTACCTTCATAGCCCGGATACAAGACCTTGACTGCCGTGACGAAGACATCCCAGTCAGGAGGTTGCTGAGTAGCTTCGTTGAGAGTCTCCCATACTTCTGTCTTGTCCAGGTCAGCATAGCAGAGAGTAGCTTTGATCTTTCCAGCTGAGTCGAGGGCAGCTTGGGTTCCGAGCATGTTGATATCCTCTAAGTATTGAGGCAGATGAGACGGAGTCTTTCCATCGAATTTTGGGGCATTAGGGGTACCATGAAGTGGCATGTGAAACTGAGGTTGAGCCATTAGTGGCTGTGGATTCTAAGAAGATTAGTGACCGGATTGACTGGATTGACTGGATATAACAGAGATAAATTGAGAGAGGAAAGGGACGAGGTAGGAGAAGGGGCTACGGGTGGATTATTCTGTAGTGAAAGGGGATTTGTAACTACGTCAAGAAATGGAAGAGAAGTTGTTGTAACTGGCTCGTCTAATAAGAGAAGCAGTGATATTGTTGGGGAAGGGGTTGAAGATAGAGGAGAGAGCAGATTAAGACTAGGAGAACGATATTCGTGTGGGGTAGAATGAGTAAAACCACCTGGGACAAAGAGAGAATCTGATGATGGAGAAGCAGGTAGGCTATAAAAATGACGAGATCTTTCCGGTGTTACCAGAATGAAAAGGTCAGAGTTAGCAGACAGATCAAGATGACAGAATTCGGATAAGAGATCCTTGAGCTCTTGACACTGAGGTGTGGGTCGAAGTGACCTTCTTGACAACCTAGTGGAACCCCTTGCGGTGGGCTCCAGTTATAAGAATGATAAAAAGTTGAGTGATGATAAAAGTGGTGGGTGCGAGTTAGACTCGTCCCAGGGGTTCCTTGATAAGGTTGGTAGAGTGAGAAGGTGTTGCTACAAGAAGACCTGAGCGCAAATGGACAAGTCTGGTCAATTCCGGACTCATAAGTGAAGCAGATGTGTAGTTTCCGGTACCGGATAGCATACCGGATATGGTGGATAGGACGAACAGCGACGAAGACAAAAGACAAACGATGAGGGAAAGCGTCATGAAGACTCAATGATAGAGTCTGACACTTAGTGAGACGAATGGTGGGGTGCAAAAACCTGTCCATTTGGAACAAGGTATAAGATTTTTATAGTCCGGGCATACCCTGCAACTAAGTAAGGTACAGATGAGTATAAAGTGACAGCGTCAGTCAACTGCCAAAAGTATCAAGAAACGAAATATGAAGTTAGAATATAAGTGACAGCTTGAGTCCGGTGATGGTGATATCAAGGTACAAAGTGAGATGAGGTATAACCTGAACTCAATAGAGAGAATAAACGTACGAAGAGCTCACAGACCATGCGGGCATATGAAGACTGATTAGTCCGTATGGTGGTTGATAAGTCTATATGAGTAAGAGAGAAACAAAATAAAAATAAAATGTAGAAAGCGGAACGAGTGACTGGATGCATGACCAGATAGTATACTGGATACGTAGTCTGGTGTTAGTCCGGTACCAGAATAAACAAATACATACTTGATCACGAGCAGATAGACGCGGGACACTAAGGGACGTTTTGAAGGACACTCTTGAACACTATGGGAACCTAGAAAGACAGGGGACAAGCCCCTACGAATGTAAGGAGCACTGAGCTCCTACAACGCAATTTATGCACGACGTCCTTGCTACTCAGAGACACCCATTTGCAAGACTCCTTGATGGTGATCATAAAAATGAGGTTGACCATCCGCTGAGATTCAACAATCTGCTTAAGATGGGCATGGGAATTGGAGGAAGAGATGGTGAAGCTTACTTCCCCGATCCACTTGGGGGTCAGAGGAAGTCCTGGTGGGTGACCGGAGTTGTTCTTGATGACAAGCTGATAGTCAGGGATGGTCATTCCCTAGGACCCCTCAGGTTTTAGGTAGGAAAGCAGCTTGTTCAGGCTGCTGTTGAAGTTGAATATGTATTTGTCATGATCAACATCACCGGTGAAGGTGCCGATGATGCAATTGAGAGCTATGACAAATGCTTTGTGCACTAAGGGTGGCTTCATGACAAGCAGTTTCCTATCTCCCTCTAGATATCATAGCCTGTATGATGGATCGAATGGTTATGACTGACTATTATTTCTCCCAGTCTGTGTTTTGCTTACCTAGCATGACATCTCGGATACTTTTCCTTGAGTGCCATCAGAAGGCTTGCGAAGTGGTCGAATGTGAATTGTTCAATTACCTGTTAGAACGGAT
The DNA here is from genome assembly GCA_038094575.1 of Phylloporus cf. nigrescens. Taxonomy (NCBI): domain Eukaryota; kingdom Fungi; phylum Basidiomycota; class Agaricomycetes; order Boletales; family Boletaceae; genus Phylloporus; species Phylloporus cf. nigrescens. The sequence continues at coordinate 10,900 of JBBPTW010000543.1, forward strand.
CAGTAGCTGCATGTGAGACGAGCATAGCTCGAGCATCAGTTCACTGACCCATAGTGTGTCAAGTGGGAGGTTGGCAAGGATGGCGAGGGCTTGGTCTTGAACAACAGTTAGATACAGATTAGATAGCCAAAATGAGGGCTCCCAACTGATTTTGTGATCATTTGATACTGCGTGGGGTCCATCCAATACTTTCCCATTGCCACACAGCACTTGGCCTGCCTCATCGCTGTTCATGGACTTGCATAGGATAATTCCATCATACTGGAGGGAAGCCTGGGTTTTGGAATGGCAAACATGCTTTCTCTCAACCTCTAGAGCAAAACACAGACTGGGAGAAATAATAGTCAGTCATAACCATTCGATCCATCATACAGGCTATGATACCTAGAGGGAGATAGGAAACTGATCATCATGAAGCCATCCTCAGTGCACGAAGCATTTGTTGTGGCTCTCAATTGTATTATTGGCACCTTCACCGGTAACGTTGGTCATAACATATACATATTCAACTTCAACAGCAGCCTGAACAAGCTGCTTTCCTACCTAAAACCTGAGGGGTCCTAGGGAACAACCATCCCTGACTATCAGCTTGTCATCGAGAACAACTCTGGTTGCCCACCAGGACTTTCTCTGACCCCCAAGTGGATTGGGGAAGTAAGCTTCACCGTCTCTTTCTCCAATTCCCATGCCCATCTTAAGCAGATTGTTGAATCTCAGCGGACGGTCGACCTCGTTTTTATGATCACCATCAAGGAGTCTCGCAAATGGATATCTCCGAGTAGCAAGGACGTTGTGCATAAATTGTGTTCCAAACCCTTGCACACGTATAACGATTTCATCCTGGTCCTCACTGCAGACAGTCTAGGCCCCGTTTTCGTGGAAGACTTTGCCTGGATTTCCATTAGCAGCATTACCTTCAAACTGTATCTCCGTCACCAGGACAGTCCTCTTGTCATCGATATTAACTTGCAGAACAATCACTCAGTGCGTGACATATATATGTCATCGATACTATTTGCCACTGGCTAACAAAGCTCCAGACACTTTACCCTGCCCTAGATATGAAGGACATTGACAGCTTGCTCAAAGAAGCCTCTGGTCACCTCGTACAGTTGCTCGTCAGCAAGATGGAGGCGAGTCAAGGAAATGTGCAAGTTATAGAAAATATATGTCAGTCAGAGGCATGCTTGAAGGTTCCGTGGGATGCTGTCCTGCTGTCCTTCTGA
>JBBPTW010000544.1:0-12078 GCA_038094575.1 Phylloporus cf. nigrescens
GGTGGGACAAAAACCAATCAAACTCAGCTGGCATTCAGTATCCTAAGTACAAGACTTTATAGTCTGGGCATACCCATGACTCAGGCACTGATGTAAATAAACTAGACAGTGCACATGTGCTACTGTTGTTACGACTTGATTCTTTCTTTCCTTCCTTGCTTACTATCGCTGCGTACCTAATTGGACTCTATTTCTTTTCATCGATGACTCATCATCCCTTCCATGACATTCCATTTGCTTCATCATCGATTAACCTGCCCTCATTCCATGCTTACCAATACTTGTTCCATAACGTTCTATGACCTTCCATAGCTTAGGTATATAAACCTCTGCTTCATACCCTGTATCCCCAAGCTAGAGCTCCTTTGTATCTCCACTCTTGGAATATATCGTACCCTTGAAACACCTCTGAATGTCTTGCGACGTACCTCGAATCCTCGAAACCTTGAACCCTTTGAACTGACCTTAGGGTCCTCTTCGCATGTCTTCATCCTACACTTGAGTGGACACTCTTCTCAGAACCTTTGACCCCTCAAAAGAGCTACTGCAAAGGCTATGCTCGTCCTTACCCAGGCCAAGCGTAACAAAAGCTCTAGCTTTCACCCTTGAAAAGGCTACCTTCGAGTAAGCCACCATATCTCAACCACAGAAACCCCAAGACCCTCGCTGGACTGCTCCCAGAGAGCAAGACCAGAACTCCTCGGACCAAGAATCTGAAGAACGCTTCAGAATCTTCGACAACCCGCCATCGCCCACTGATCTACACCTTCCCTCCACCGCCGAATTAGCTAGCACCACCTCCCTCACCCAAGAACTTACCCACGCCTTGAACATCCCCAGGGCCCCCACTCCACCATCGCTGACCCCAGTTGTCTGAACCAATCCCTTCCCAGCCTTCAGACGACCTGACTCCCCTGCCCCCCCCACCCTTCAACCACCCCCTCGAACCATGACTACCAAAGTCACAGAACTTCACATCGCCTCCCCAGAACACTTTGACGGCAAGGCCTCCAAGGCTGTCCCTTGGATTATGGCCATCATCTTCTATCTCACGGTCAACAAGGAAGTCTACAATACCAATGAGAAGAAAATTATCTTCACCCTCTCCTACATGACCAAAAACTCAGCGGCAACCTGGGCCAACACCTTTCGTCTAAACACCCTCTTAGGCTCCAACCTTGACTTAGGAACCTTCGATTCCTTCATAACAAAATTCAGAGAAACCTTCAAAAGTGGCGACACCATCACCGCTGCCCTTGCCTGGCTCTCCTCCACCAGGATGCGCTACAACAGACTCAGAAGGGAATATGAACCTTCCATCACTGAGTACAATGCCCTCTTTAAGGACCATGCTAGCCAGGCAAAGACCACCGACCAGAATGTCCTGATCAGTTTCTACTCAGCTGGGATACCCACCGAGCTGATGACTAGGATCTTGATGCTCGACACTGCTCCCTCCACCCTCGACAAATGGTGCTCAAAGGCGGTCACCTTCCACAGCAGGTTCAAACAGGCGAGGGCCAACGAAGAACGAAACAAAGACCCCAACAGACCGAATTCCTACCAGTCATACTCTGAACACAAGAAATCTGAAAGAGACCCAAACGCCATGGACGTCGACGCCATCAAAGTAAAAAAGCTAACCCTGGAAGAAAGGAAACAATGCATTGAGAAAGGACTCTGCTTCCGCTGCAGGAAAGGAGGCCACCTCAGCTCTGCCTGCCCAAATTTCCCCTCTTCCTCGAAACCTCATGTCAGTCACGTTGAGAAACCAAAGGAAGATCTCCTGAAACTCGTAGAGATTGAATCTGATGATGAAGAGACCGTAGCCAGGATCTTCTTCTCGGATTTTTAAACCAGAGGCCTCGAACGATGCGAGCCCCCTCCACCTCTTGTAAAGCTGTAACAGTATCTACATCCTCGAAATCAATTAAGATTCCTCTTCAGCTTGTAGATCCTTCACATGCCATGAAAACCGTCAACACTTGAGCCCTAGTTGACTCTGGGGCTGACCTCAACTGCATTGATTGGCAATTCATTCGAAAGAACCACCTCCCCACCCAATGCCTCGACTCCCCCATCCCAGTACAAAACGTTAACTCCTTACCTAACAATAACGGAAGCATCCATTATACCACCACCCTGTTCACCAACATTGAAGGGATTGCCCAGAAAACCCTATTCTATGTTATGTCTTGCGGAAATCAAGACGTCATCCTTGGACTCCCTTGGCTCCGACTTTCCAACCCCTCCATCGATTGGGAAAGGCAGACCTTGTCCCTTAGCGAAAAACTCGACCAATCCAAGGAACTATACTCCGAGTTTGTCTCGGACTCATCCAGACATGACAACTCCCCTGGATACTACAGAACCCCCCCCCACACTCCGAAAACCATATGAACCACCACCACTGACACACGACTCTACGAATACCTCTCCTACGAAACTGAACAACAATACCTCAGGAGGGCCATGGACAACCGCTGCATCCACCGGATCATTCGATGTGGTTCCAGATTCCTCCCCGCGGGATCCCCAGTTATTGCCAAGCTAACCACTGCCACTGAGTTAGCCACTGCAGCCGAGAAAGCCAAGCCGAAACCCGTCCTTCCCTCCGAATACTCCAAATTTACCTCAGTGTTCTCAGAAACTGAAACCCGCCACCTCCCACCCGCTCGCCCTTACAACCATGAGATCAACCTCAGTGACTCCTTCTCCCCTAAAGTAGGGAAGCTCTATCCCCTCTCCCCCGAAGAACAAAAAGCCACCGAAGATTTCCTTGACGAAAACCTCAAAGCGGGAAAGATTTGCCCCTCGAACTCCCCCCAAGCATCCCCCTTCTTCTTTGTTAAAAAAAAGGATGGCAAACTCCGACCTTGCCAGAACTACAGGTATCTCAGCGAACACACCACCAGAGACACCTACCCACTCCCACTCATCTCGGACCTCATTGACAAACTCAACGGAGCCAAACTCTTTACCAAGTTTGACGTCCGATGGGGCTACAACAATGTCTGCATAAAAGACGGACACCAATGGAAGGCAGCCTTTGTCACCCACAAAGGCCTCTTTGAACCCCTCGTCATGTTCTTTGGACTGACCAACTCCCCCACCACGTTCCAACGGTTCATGAACGACTCCTTCAGAGACATGATCTCTGAAGGATGGCTCGTTATCTACATGGATGACCTCCATCTAAAGCTGGAGAAGTGCACCTTCGCCTCCCCTGAAGTCAAATACCTCGGGATGATCGTCAAACCCGGCCAACTCGCCATGGACCCAGTCAAACTTGATGGGATCGCTAAATGGCCCACCCCCACAAAAGTCAAGGACGTCTGCTCCTTCCTTGGCTTCGTCAACTTCTACCGACGATTCATCCCCAACTATTCCACCATTGCCCGCCCCCTCATCGACCTCACCAAAAAAAACCTCACCTGGAAGTGGACTGACCCCTGCCAACAATCCTTTGAAAACCTCAAACATCTCTTCCTCGAGAAACCGGTCCTTCACCTCCCGGACCTTGCTAAACCCTTCACCCTTGCAATGGACACCTCCAAGTTCGCTTCTGGAGCCGTTCTCCTCCAAACTGATATCAACAGCGACTGGCACCCCTGCTTCTACCTTTCTCAGTCGTTCTCACCCGCCGAGCGAAACTACGACATCTACGACAGGGAACTCCTCGCCATACTCCGTGCCTTGAAAGCATGGAGACATTATCTCCACGGCTCCCCCTTCCCCGTCCAGGTCTTCACCGATCACAAAAACCTAACCTACTTCCGCAAGGCCCAACATCTGAACTGCCGCCAGGCCAGATGGCTTCTTGACCTTGCCAACTTCGACCTCAAAATGGTCCACATCCCAGGAAAACTTCTCTCCGGCCCCGACACCCTCTCTTGCCACCCTGACTTCCTTCCTGAAAACGAGACCGACAACAAAGGAACCGTCCTGCTCCCTCCCTCCCTCTTCATGTGAATAATTGATGCTACCCTCTCTAATCGTATCACCTCCTCCTTGAAAGAAGACCCCCTCGTTCTACGTACCCTCCAAGGCCTCAATGAAGAAATGCCCCCCTCCCTCCGTGCCCACCTTAGCAACTGGCAACACGCTGAGGGCATTCTCACCTACAAAGGCTGTGCTTACATCTCTCCCGACGAATCCCTCTGTCGCTCTGTTCTCCAATGCTGCCATGACCATGAAACCGTTGGTCACCCCAGCTTCCTTAAAACCCAGCAGCTTGTCTCAGCTGAATTCTGGTGGCCCAGACTTCCCAATATGTTCGAAAGTACATTGAAGGCTGTACCACCTGTCAGCAAAACAAAGTGAACACGCACCCTACCATCCCTCCCCTCACACCCATCCCCTCTTCCTGCACCCGCCCCTTCCAACAGATCTCCTGCGATCTCATCACTGACCTCCCCGTCTCCTCCGGCTTCAATTCCTTATTAGTCATGGTGAACCACGGACTTACTAAGGGGGTAATTCTCTGCCCAACTAAGAAAATGATAACTGCCGAAGGGATAGCCTCCATTTTCTTTCACAAAGTCTACCTTTGCTTCAGCCTCTACAATAAAATCATCTCTGACTGAGGCCCACAATTTGCATCCACCTTCGCTAAAGAGCTCAGATGCCTCCTAAACTATGACCTCTCCCTCTCTACTGCCTACCACCCCCAAACTGACAGAGAAACAGAACATGTCAACCAAGAAGTAGAAACCTATCTCCGCATCTTCTGCGGAAACAACCCTGGATCTTGGACCGATAAGATCTTCCATGCTGAATTCACCCACAATCATTGCCCTCACTCCGTCACCAACAAATCCCCTTTCTACCTCATGATGGGCTACGAACCTCAAGCCCTTCCCTCTGTCCTCACTGATACCTCCCTCCCTGCGGTAGAAACCCATCTTCGAGAACTATCTGCCGCCCGAAATGAAGCCTTGGCCGCTCACGAACTCGCCTGCCAAGTAATGTCCTCACGAAACAAACGAGGCTTCTTCCCCTTCTCAAAAGGAGATAAGGTGTGGCTTGAAGCCCGCAATCTCCACCACTCTGTCATGAACCCAAAATTCGCACCAAAACGAGAAGGACCCTTCCTTATCACCAAAGTCCTATCTCTGATCACCTACCAACTACGCCTCCTCAAAACCTGGAAGATTCACCCCATATTCCATGCCTCTCTGTTATCTCCCTACTGCGAAAACGATGTACACGGCCCGAACTTCCCTTCGCCACCCCCTGACCTTATTGAAGGAGAAGAGGAATACGAAATCGAAAAGATCCTACGCCACTGTGGAACTCCATCCTCCCACATGTTCCTGATCCGATGGAAAGGATATTCTGCTGAAGAAGACTCCTGGATCCCAGAATGGAATTTGAAACACGCCAGCTCTGCTCTAAAAGACTATAAAAACCTTCACCCTTCTGTCTTCTCTCCCTCGCAGCCTTCTAACCAACGCCGCACCACCAAACACCCTAAACCATGAACACGTCTCTCTCCTCTCGTCTTTCTTCTGTCTCTATCTCTTCCCCTTTGTCACTATCCACTTCTACCCTTCCTTCCAAAAATTCCACCTTAGTCGCTTCGCCCTCCCCCAGTGTATCTACCCCCTCGGAATGCTCCATAGTCTCAGTTGACATCCCCATCTATGGGGAACACCTCCGCCAGGACCCCTTCCCTACCCAGGACTATGTAAACTGCCTCCACGACAATCTTGTCAACGCCTCCCTCGCCATCCTCATCCGCTCCCACTTAAGCATGGGTTCCCCCCTCTACACCTCGTATCTCGCCTATTTACAGAACAAACATCTCCTCTTGCTTGCCCAAGAGTTGAGGCAGAGGACCGCCACTTCCCCTGCGTCCTATTGCATGGAGTCCATCTATAACATCACCAAAGGACACCTCCACCTAGTCCTGTTCCAACTTGGGATGGGAGAATTCCTAGACGACCTGCAGCATTACCAACAAGAAATGGACGACACTCTCGTCCTTCACGTACCCCCACCGCACGTCCCTACCCCGGAGGCCTCTTCCACCCCCCCCTCTGCAGCTGAAGATGCCGCCTGGCAATGAACCAAAGCGTACTGGACTGGACAAGGGGGATCCTACCCCATTAACCCCTCCCATCATCGATACTCCGAAGCATGCTTCCATTGCCGCTGTCTAGGCCACCGCAGGGTAGATTGCACCTACTACATGTGCCCCTCCTGCCTCAGGACCACCCCCGGACACCCCCAAAGCCACTGCCCACTCTGTCATCAACCTGCTCCACCCTCGCCTTCCACCTCCTCCTCCTCTCACTCCTCCCATCGCTCCTCTTGTTCTTCCCGTATCTCCACCAGTGGCTGACGAACCCCTCGCCGCTCCACTCGTCGAAGTACCTCCCCTCGCTGCACCCCGTCCCCCTGCGAAGAACCTTTTGATGAGACCGCCAAGGCTAACATGATGGGCTCCCCTGGTCCCTCCTACTCCCAGTTCTAGGTAGTCTTTGTCGTAGACTTGACGTACTAAGGGGGTAATGTTATGACTTGATTCTTTCTTTCCTTTCTTGCTTACTATCGCTGCATACCTAATTGGACTCTATTTCTTTTCATCGATGACTCATCATCCCTTCCACGACATTCCATTTGCTTCGTCATCGATTAACCTGCCCTCATTCCATGCTTACCAATACTTGTTTCATAACGTTCTATGACCTTCCATAGCTTAGGTATATAAACCTCCGCTTCATACCCTATATCCCCAAGCTAGAGCTCCTTTGTATCTCCACTCTTGGAATACATCGTACCTTGAAACACCTCTGAATGTCTTGCGACGTACCTCGAATCCTCGAAACCTTGAACCCTTTGAACCAACCTTAGGGTCCTCTTTGCATGTCTTTGTCCTACACTTGAGTAGACGCTCTTCTCAGAACCTTTGACCCCTCGAAAGAGCTACTGCAAAGGCTATGCTCGTCCTTACCCAGGCCAAGCATAACAACTGTCGATGGTAACAAGGAGATGGAATGAGATAGAATCTAATCAGAATAAATGTGACAGTCTAAGTCATGTCAAGGAAATCAAGTGAGCTGAGATGTAAACTAGAAGAAATGGCTAAATTCTGGTAGACGAAGCGGTGTAAAGGAAGGCAAGTTAGTTCTAGTAACATGCCATGAGCTTATATGAGTAGAAGAGATGAAGATAAGTGAGAAATAGCAGAAAAACCGGACTCAAAACTGAAAAATACCGGACTAAATACCGGACTAACTGGATTGAACCAGTGGACTAACTGGACTAAGATCACAAGCAGATTGACATGGAGCATAGAGGGATATCTTGAAGGACAATAGGGAATGCTGAAAGGACCCAAAAATGGCTTCTGAAAACGTAAGGAGCAGTCAGCTCCTACAACGTGACTGACTGGGGACAGTCAGATTCTAAGTCCTCTGTGGATGTAGGAGCTCAGTGCTCCTTACATTCATAGGAGCTTGTCCCTTGTCTTTCTAGGTTTCCATAGTGTTCAAGAGTGTTCTTCAAAACGTCCCTTAATGTCCTGCATCTATCCGCTCATGATCAAATGGTTCTGGTACGTATCTGGTTCTATCCGAAACTGGACTAACCTTCCAGGATGCTATCTGGCGCCACATCTGGTGTTACTATCTGGTGATATTTTCATTAATTGCTACTTCCCCCATTGATCTTCCTTTTTCTCCTCATTTCAACTTACTATCTGTCATTTATGCTTACTACTAATATCCTCCATCGCATGGTCTGAGACTTCTTTCAAATACTTTACTACTCCTTTTCTAGCTCAGTACCGGAATCATCTTAGTTGCTTCTGTTCGCTTGATACCGTCAGCGCTAGACTTGCGCTGTCATTTTTGATTGATTGCAACTTATTTTATCTCATTTCCTTGAAACTGTTACCATTTGGTCTTATTTGTACCTTAAAGTCATGGGGAATGCCTGGACTATAAAATATTTGTATCAGATGTTAATGACATCTATCAGATTTCCCTTCCCATCTGTCATCAGGCTCTACCGTGAGCTTTCGTGATGTTTAACTCGTGGTTCTCACTTGCATCCATCTTACTTCATACTATCCACCTTATCGTCTGGTGCTGGAATCGTCTTTCTGAATATACGTCTGAGTCCGGAATTCACTGGACTTGTTTATATGTGCTCAGGTATCGTTGCAGCTACCCCTTCTCTCATACAACCTTACCAAGGAACCCCTGGGACAAGTCTAACTCACACCCACCCCTTTTAATTTCACTCAACCTTTTTATCTTTCTTATACCATGTATCAAGTGTGCAAAGGCTAAGGAGATTTGCCAAGGGTCGCCCAACTGCACCTGTTCAAGGTGCTCACATCTGAAGGAGAGATGCGAGAAGTTGCAGGGATGAAACCGGGCAAACCAGAAGGAGGAAAAGGTGACGGATGTGAAGAGCAAGGGAAAGGCACCTGGTAAGTGAACCGGACCACAAGTTAGTGGCAGTGCTAACTAGTTGACAGTTCACCCATCAAAACTAAGGTGTCACGCAACACCCACTCTAGAAGACAATGACAAAGCCATTGTCATTGAAGACTCCAACAACATGCCTGTGAAGAAGGCACTGCCCAAGAAGAAACAGCTGATCCAACACGTGACAGTCTGGATGTACGAATGCGCAACACTGTACAAAGCCAGCCTACTGGCCATCATCTGACTGGAGGCAGAGATGCTCCAGTGGCAGGTGGACTTCAAGAAGGCTGAGGTGCAGTTGGTGACTGCAGGGGTGAAGATGGGAAACATGCTTGCAGAATTGGCAAGTATCCGCCGTACCTGGGAACAGAAGATCGACAAAGGTGGGCCATAGGTAGAAGTCATCGTGCCGTCATGTTCGTCTCCCATAGTGTACTTGTATCATGATTTGTATCAAATGTCATGTGTCCATGTCTGTGTCCATTGTCTGAGTCTGCCTGGATTCTAAATAAGAGAAAAAAAATAACCAAAATGAAACAGATTAAGAAAGAAAGGCTGGGGTCATGACACCAGATAACAAGTTTCCACTTGATTTTTGTTCTTTGTGCATCTTTCCACATCTTCTCCTACTGGGTTATAAGAGTCTGGTTCCAGTCAACACTGGATTGAAGCTGGGCCAAAAACAAAGTGCACGTTCTGTGTCTGCACAAGCAAATGAAGTAAGAGCTCTTCAATGAAGTGAAAGTGATTCCTGTATTCTGTTTGTTTTCATCATTTTATAGTTTTAGTCTTTTGATGATAAGAGACAAGAGATACTATCGTATGAGCATTATAAGAAAGATAAAAAGTTGGAGGATGTTAAAAGTGGTGGGTGCGAGTTAGACTCGTCCCAGGGGTTCCTTGGTAAGGTTGGTAGAGTAAGAAGGTGTTGCTACGAGAAGACCTGAGCGCAAATGGACAAGTCCGGTCGATTCTGAACTTATAAGTGAAGCGGATGCATAGTTTCCGGTACCAGATAGCATACCAGATATGGTGGATAGAACAAACAGCAACGAAGACAAAAGACAAATGAGGAGGGAAAGCGCCATGAAGACTCGACAATAGAGTCTGACACTTAGTGAGACGAACAATGGGGTGCAAAAACCTGTCCATTTGGAACAAGGTACAAGATTTTTATAGTCTGGGCATACCCTGTGACTAAGTAAGGTACAGATGAGAATAAAGTGACAGTGTCAGTCAACTGCCAACAGTATCAAGAAACGAAATATGAAGTTAGAATATAAGTGACAGCTCGAGTCCGGTGACAGTGGTATCAAGGTACAAAGTGAGACAAGATATGACCTGAACTCAATAGAGAGAATAAACGTACAAAGAGCTCACAGACCATGCGAGCATATGAAGACTGATTAGTCTGTACGGTGGTTGATAAGTCTATATGAGTAAGAGAAAAACAAAATAAAAATAAAACGTAGAAAGCAGAACGAGTGACCGGATGAATGACCAGATATTATACTGGATACGTAGTCTGGTGTTAGTCCAGTACCAGAATAAACAAATACATATATGATCGCGAGCGGATAGACGCAGGACACTAAGGGACATTTTGAAGGACACTCTTGAACACTATGGGAACCTAGAAAGACAGGGGACAAGCCCCTACGAACATAAGGAGCACTAAGCTCCTACAGTATCTGTTAGGTTTCTTTAGTGTTTTGTTTTGTTTTTGGGAGAGACACTGGACAAAACCCGGGATAAGGCGGAAGTCACCGGACAAAACCCAGGATAAGGTGGAAGTCACCGGACAAAACCCAGGATAGAAGCAGATATATAGGGAAAGAAATTGGGTATCATTGTTTTATGTGGAGGAAGGCTAGTCTCGAGAGACTGCTTTCTCATCTTCCTCATTGTACTCGATGTCATCTTCTGCCTCGAAGTCATCCAACTCTGTATCGCTTAATCTGGTTTCACTGGATACCAGAATCATGATCTTCGTCCTTGTAAAGTAAGGTAGCAACCGAAATGCTGCATACCTCAACCTAGAGATGGCACCATCCAACTCTGCCAGCAAGTAAGATTCTCCAGTAGTCCTTCAGAGAACCACCATTGGACCCAAGTAGCATGGTTTTGTCTTCCAGTTTAACTCTTTCTCTATCTGGGTATTCCAGACCAAGATAAGATCACCAGGACGGAACTCATAGTCTCAGATTCAGTTTTTGAAGTGCACCTTGAATTGCTTCAAGGACGCAAACTGTGGTGTGGAGACTTTTCTGCACATAGACTCAATATCTTTCTGATGCTTTTGGAGCTGTGAGGCTCTCCAAGCAATCAGGTCAGAACTAGAAACTTCGTCAGAATCAGAAGCTGGAACAAGAAATGTGGCCTCCACCAGATTGAAAGAAAAGAGGGGCTTGACTTCATGCACCATGAAGTATGGAGAGAGTCCAGTCAACTTCAGAATAGTAACACACTCTGCCCAAAAAATGGAGTAAGCTGTCAGTGGCCAGCGAATCTCCCCTCCCAGGGAACTTTTAACAATGGCCTCCCAGACATTGAAATAATGCCGTTCAACCACACTGTTCGCCTGAGAGTTATAGGGGGATATCCAGATATGCCAGATACCATACTGGTCAGATAGAGTGTTTAGTGCCTGAACGAAAGGCAAGCCATTGTCAGTAACCAATTCAGAGATGACACTCCAATAACAAAGGATGTCTTTGAAAATGAAAGATGCAATAGTGGCTGTATTCTCTGAGCACAGCATTCTCCATTTCGGATAAGCTGTCAGAGCACAGCGAGCCTGAACAATATACTGGTAGCTACCAGATTTGAGCATAACCATAGTATCAATATGGACTTTTTGAAAGAGTCCACCCACAACTGGAACAGTGGGCGGAATGTGAGTTTGCTGGATTTGACACTTGTAACAAGTCTTGATATACCATTTGATATTGTCAGTCAACATGGGCCACCAGAAGCGGAGGAGCAACCGAGTCCAGACAGAAATAACACCTTTGTGCCCAAGGTTATCATGAACCTCCTGAATGAGCCCATAATAGCATTCTTCCAGAACAACCAACTGATGACAGCCATGGGGTTCTCGATGGTACAGAGCGACCTCCAGTAAGAAGAAACAAGTGACAGAATTGATGAAAGATTGGTAGTTGGAGTTGGCAATATCAGGAGGTCAAATGCGAGTCTTGAGAAATAACTGGATACAAGCAATCTGGGACTCTTTAATTAGAGCTTTCGAAGATCTCGGAATAATCAGGGTCAGAGAGTCTGGTACTGGTGTTGTGTTAAGCAGAATAGACAACCCATGCATGTGGCAAGTAGATCCAGCAGAATATCTAGAGAAGTAAGCAATGCCTGAAAAGGCAGGACTACATTCATTAAGAAGTGAAATTGAGAAGGAATAGGTGTTATCTAGCCAACCCTCGAAGTCATTCTCTTCTGGAGGGTCATCACCTGAGACCAGATGCCAGAAAAGGCCATCCACCCCAGTATGCCAGGTAGCAGGAACATGAACAAGACGAAAATGAAAGAGCAGGATGCCAGCAATCCATCTATTGATGGTTGCATTGGGTTGTAGATCCAGGTTGTTTATCATACCCTTCACAAACTTTGCATCCATTTCCAC
>JBBPTW010000545.1:0-12073 GCA_038094575.1 Phylloporus cf. nigrescens
CACCTACATGTAAGCCCACTGGCATACAGTCACGTGTACGATACTATATCTCCGCTGCTCTTCATAGAGATACGCCAGTCATCCCTTGTATCCGTACCTCGTAGTTGCCCTATAGAGCTTGGTCCAGTTCTGTCTGTTCGCTCACCTTAGTGTTTCCACTGTCAGCCACGGCTGGTTTCCACTACAACTGTAATATACTGTCTCTCGAAGTCTAGGTCCAAAAAGACCAACTCCTGAAAATGTACAAGAGCATGCAGACCATGTGTTGTCACAGTATGGAAATGGCAGCTGACTCTCTTTACAAAGCCAAGCTCATTCGTGGTTTCTGCCATCTCGCTATTGGACAGGCAATGTTGTGTCCTCCTCTTCATGTCTGTTTGCTCATCTTGGTCTAGGAAGCCGTTTCCGTTGGTGTCGAGTATGGCATCAAACCTGAAGACCAGATCATCACTGCCTACCGGTGCCATCCTTTTGCAGTCATGCATGGCGGCACCATCAAAGGTGTCATTGCCAAGCTCTTTGGTTGTTAGGATATCATGTCACAAGGGAAAGGTGGCTCTATGCATATCTTCATTCCTTGGTGGCAACAGCATTGTTGGTGCTCAAGTCCCTGTTGGTGCAGGCATCACACTTTGCCCAGAAATACCTCGGCCACAAGACTACCACGTTCGCCCTGTATAGTGATGGTGGGAGTAACCAAGGGCAATTCTTTGAAGCATTCAACATGGCATGTGAAATGGCCTTTCCCAGAGCATCACACTAAGAATATATACACTAACAGGTGAAACTATGGGATCTCCCTTGTGTCTTTGACTGCGAAAACAACAAGTATGGCATGGGTACATCAGCTGAGCACAGTTCCTCCAACACCAGGTACTTTACCCGTGGTGACAAGATCCCCGGTCTTCAGGTGTGTCCCGCATTGCCCTTCTGCACTGCACCATTGATGTGTAGCAAACTTTACCGGGTTAACAGTATGGACATTGTTGCATTCAACCATACCGTCCAATTTGCACGCAACTGGGTCACTGAAGGCAATGGCCCACTACTAATGGAATTTGTCACCTATCGCTACGGTGGTCACTCGTACACATTCCCCTGCCACATTAGTGATAGAATGTCTGATCCTGGTACCACCTACTGCACGCATGAGGAGGTCCAGCAGATGTGAAGCACACAGGACCCCATCCATGAATTGCAATGGTATATTGAGGACTGGACCTGTGGGAGTCGCCTGGCATGGTCACTTGGCTGCCCGGCTTGACTAGGTCTCCCTTTGGTAAGTACCCTCCTCCCTGTCGGTCTGACCTTTCTCTGACACGTTCTGACATGTTGTGCTGCTTCTTCAGCCGCTTCCCAGTGGCAACATCACATCTCGATGGTCCTTGTGCGTCCACCTTGACTCCCAGATTACCCAGCCCGATCTGAGCTTGCCCTGGTGAGTCTTCTTCCATCTTGGCCTCTAGTCGTTCTGGGGCTTCTTGTGACATGTTTGACAGCCTCATCTGCTGTCTTCTGGCGCCCTAATCATGTCCCAGTGGTCCTGACATGTCCGTATCACCATGGGTATGTGTCTCGTCGACGCTCGCCAACATTGTCCACTCCCTCTCGAGCTTGATGCTCAGGGGCTCAATGCTCTGGGGTTCGTTCGCGGGGTCCATAGGTTTGTCTGGTGGTAAAGAGGGCTCTCCAAGTACATCATCATCGACCATTCGGGTGCACTGACTGTCTCCGTCAGTCACCTTTGTCGATCATACGTGCGCACTCACGCTCCTTCTCTTCCCCTTGATCGACGCGCTCTGCACTGTCTTGATTCTCTCACCTTCATCCTGCGCATCTTGGTGCATTTACATGGTTTCCCCATCAATGTCTGTGTCTGCATTTCAATACGTGACGCTCTTGCCATCTCGCCTTCTGATCAGTTCGCCATCTTGGTTGAACTAGCTGTTGGTGGCTTCCTCAGGTCTTGTGGGTTTTTCAGGTGGTTTTGGCAATACTGGTAAGTGGCCTGGGATGTCCTCAGGCCGTTCTCAATGCTGACTCATTGCTCTCATAGCCAATGACTTCAACGTGACTCGTTCTGAGTCACTGCTGGTGCTATTTGTCACACCATCTCCACCGTCCTCCACGCTGTCTGTGGACTTCACAGGTTGGCGCACTTTGTTGTTGTTGTTGCCTGTGGCCTCCGCTCGCCTTCTTGGCTCCCTCGACTCAACCTTCACCACTCTTTCCCCCTCTTTGCCCTCTCACATTCGTGCTCCCTCGGGCTTGTCAGGTGGCTCTGTGGGCCATCAGGATGACATTTAGCGTCGCCTGTTGTGTCCGCAGGGTCTTTCAACAATGTCTGTCCCTTGGACTTGTCTGGTCAGTCATCGCCTGCCACATCTGCGCTTCCATGCACAACACATCCATCTCGGCATCTGTCATCAGCGTCGGTCGTCTGACCAACTCACTCCCCCTTGAGTGATGCACTAACAGGATATGGGGGTTGCAGTCGAGCCTTGCCCGCCATGTACTTTGTCAGGTGAGCTCTCGTGCTCGTTTCATTGACTGACGTGTCCGTTTTCTCGTAGGTCTCCTTGGGCGTCCCTGCACAGTCGACTTCGATGTCGCCATGCTTGTCTCAGCTGCTTCGTGCAGTGGGATCCTTTCCAGTGACCTCCTTGGTCCCAGCTCCTTGCCCACTCGTGCTCTCGAGTGCCGTCTCCTCACCCTTCTTGCCTGCTCAGTCATCGAAGTGCTCGTGCATTCGACCTTCCTCATCGACCTCTCCAGCCCCTCCCTCTCCACCCACTGCCCTCTCTCAGCTGTCTCTGCTCGACTCCATGTCTTGTGGTGTCCGTTTGGCATGCATGATGGGGGTTGGATTGTCCCGCGACCTATGCGCTGGCCTCGTGGGTTCCACACTTGTCACTTTTGGATTCACGTTGTCAGCAGTCTCATCGTCTGACTCGCCACCCCATCTTCCCTGGGCAAGTTGCGACTGGTGTCATTGCACTGGCTGCTCGCCGGGGCCATGAGGCTGACACCATCTGTGGCTGCGTCCTTGCTAATGCATCTCGTGGCAGCGCTGAGCTGAGCATTGGGGTCCGCAACATTGTTGTCGATGTAATTCAACAGACCATAGTCTTCAATAACTTGCTGGACCCTCTCATCCCATTCTGACCAATTCCTTCTGTTTGCTCGGAGCTTGGGAGTTCCGTTCAGGGCCATTGGGTACCAGGTGAGCTGTTACTGAACAGATTTACATTATAACACTATCCACCTAACCTAGGCGCCAGAGGGTGCAGTGCAGATTCAATACTCATAGTCGATGACTCGCCTAGAAGTACGTAACCTCTTTCCGAGATGCCCAAGTGTTTGTTCACAAGTTCTACAACGCGTTTGAGTCATCGACGTGGCGGATTCGGGTGCACAATAGGTCGTCTCAGGTGGTATGAATGGTCCAGGTGCCTATGCTATTGCGTCGCTTGTTGCGCCATCCATTTCACCTCGATTCCAATTGTATACAATGCTACTTATATCAATCCAGCATCTCTGACCATCATTACTAGGTCTCGACGCCTCCTGCTCATCTACTGGTATGCCCTGGCGATTCAGCAAACGCATCTCACTCGAAACGCCTTACCCGTAATAGAACCACGTTACCTTCCTCACCAGCAACTTTGGGCTGCGGTAAAATACCCCTCGCCATCTCGATCACCATCTTAGGTCCATCACAGAGCTCAAACACAAAGTTCTTGATGAGCACTGAGGGAATGATCTGTGGTCCCGGCAACGTTCAACCTCGAAATGGAAGTCTATCGAAAGACGAGCATACCTTGAATTCAGCTATCACAAATCCCTTTCTGAGACATGTCCGGGGCCCATTGATAAATGCCAATGTCCCCGGTTCTTTTTTTGCTATAGCAGGAATCCCATCTTCATTGATCCACCATTCAGGTTTGGATTCCTTGGCATTGGGTCCCCAAAGCGCCGTCGACTGATTCATAACTGGAACCAAAACAGATAAGCAGGTCCTCTTGGCGACCGAGATATGATCTATGGGCCTCCCAGATCGGATGCAAATGGGTTTGCTTAATGGGATTATGTTGTCCATTGTAGCCTGCCTATCCTTAATGGGTTAAACGCTGCATGAACTTTCAGTCATCTATGCATACCATCCGCATGAAATCCGGGACCGGTGCTGATCAAGGTATGATCTGCAAGCATGGATGCTGTTCAACTGCTTACATCCTCAGGCAATTATTGTGTTCATTTCTGGAGAGCATGCTGATGTGATATCATGTGTGGATGATCTCATCGCTACAGTGCACTTCAAGTCAGTATGCTACATGGTTCGGGTATGTGCATGATGCACAACCAAACATTATCACTCGCGTTTAGCAGGCATACATGCTACTTCTCCTTGGAAATACTAATGTGGAGAACGGCAACTATGATGAGACAATTGTGTCTTTTGAGCGTGCACGGGTTCAGCTTCAGTCACACATGATGGAAGTCCTTTCTCTGGTATTGTTAGTAAGTTTACATTGAATACTTGTGCATCAAGATCACTTACGTCCTAAACTAGATTTCTGGATGGAAACTTGATGACCTCGAGATTGTAATTTGGCAACGCACATGTGAAGCCCTCTTTCTAGTCGGTCGGAATCAGGACGCGGGCAGCTCTCTCCTCAAGCTGGTTCAGACACTTGACAAGGAGGCATATATGCAGGGGTCAATTGCTAGTTGGGTTTCAGATGAGTTACCCTACTCTGCTCTTGAGACAAAGTAGCCAGCCACCATCAGGATTCGCACAAAGGTGTCTCTCCATTCACAATACTGATGCTGTGACACTTCACGCCAGCCCTGCTCCAATTTTGAGAGAGTGGGCCAAAGCTACGTTGACAAGTCTCTCCTGGAAAGACGCCCTGGTCACCACAGTCAATGTGAGTATCCCATTTGTTCAGCATATCTAGTGGGCCTAATGACATTCATTTGGAGTTCTTCACACCGAGATGGATCATATATCGGGCCATATATGAATGTTTGAAAGCAAGCGAATATATCATGGACATGACCAAGTGTATGCTAGAGATGGTGCAGGAGATGGCCAGTGAAAATAATAGCCTGGACGTGGAATAGATTATTAGTAAATAATCACTTACACATCACGGGGGACATTTCTCAGACATTTTCTTTCATTAGATTTGAAAGACTGGTGTGGTAGAAAACTGGAAGCACTTGGGGATGATGCAATGAATGTTCGACAACAGGATAGAGCTGTCATTCTGTATTCAGGTGTGTTATCCCTCAGCCCTGCAATTCCGCAAGACTTGCTTGTCAAGCGTAGCAAGGCTCAGGCAATCATAGGCCATTGGAGGGCTGCATCAGGTGATGCAAATGACGTTCGTCTCTTTGACTTATTCTTGATTGTCGCATTAATAGGGACTATTAGACCATTATGCTTGATCCATCGTCCCCACTAGGCTACAAGAGGAAGCATGTTGCCTTGTGCATTGGAGGTTGGTGTGAGAATGCAGAAGTGGCATTCAGTACAATGTTGTTGAGAACGTTAGAGTCGGCCAATTCAGAGACCTGCAGTGAGGACATTGACTTGCAAGTGTTTATTAGGGATTCTGTGTTGCAGAGCATTCTTTGCACTACATTAGGCCTGTGCAGATGGAGTCGGCAATTCATGAAGCGGTCCAAACGGTGATTCGCAAGTCACCATTAATGCCGATCAATACTAAGTCTGGTCATCTCTTGGATCAACGAGAGCAAGTATCCTCATTTGAATCATGTTCCATCTTTCACGACTTAGTCTGTTGTATGACCACGGAGATCGACCATATGCGTATCAAGAGGGAAGTCAGGGACTACTACCGCTATGGGATGTTCTCTCACAGGTGAGAAGGAAAAAGCCGCTGTTTAAAGAAGTTGTTGACAAGGTGGTACAGGAATTGGAGAAGTCCCCCACACATGAGAAACTGCAGAGGTTCTGCAAGGTCATGCAGGAGGCTGGGTTAGATTGGGCATGGAGTGACACATGCTGCATCGACCTGGGAGATCCCACAGTACTGCAAGAGGCACTTGTCTCAATGTTCAAGTGGTATGAGGGTTTCGCATTGATGGTAGTCCATCTCCTTGATGCACTGTTCAAGCAGTTGGTGGATTGCACCTGGAACTCTCGTGTGTGAACATTTCAGGAGTATCATGCATTGAAAGTGGTCCGATTCTACAGCAATGACTGGACACCATACAGGAACCTGGATATTCCGAATCATAAAGAATCACTGGAGATCATTGCGGAAATGGAGGGGGCAACAAGTATCTCTGCAGGTGCCTTGGTGGGACTCAGACCTGATCTAAATGACATACGAGAGAAGCTTCATCTGGCTTTGTCACACCAATCGACACAAGTCGAGGACGCTGCCTACTCACTGTTCAGAATATTGTAAACATCACTATCAATCAAATATGGTGAAGAGAACGAGGCACTCAGGCAACTATTGGCAGAGCTGGTGATGAGTTCGGGAGATATGAGCATCCTAGCATGGGCTAGGAGATCGAACAACTTCAATAGCTGTCTCCCAGTGAAAATCAGAGTGTTTAGCCAGCCACTGACGTCACACATTCTGTCTCTACCCCCAGACGGCGAGATGGAGGCCACTATTACTGGACTGCGCAAGGCTTCCCTGGGTCTCACTTTGGTCGCCAAATTTTATGACCAACTGAACCAATTTCATGTGCTGGTATTTAATGGAAGGCGGATGAGGCTTCTGTGTATTTCTTTCAATCTGGGGCCTTTAGTAATTTCTGGGAGTGGATCGGAACGCGTTTTCCGGGCACAAGCAACTTCGTTGGGGGTGGTAGAGATCAAGACCGAGGAGGATCTGTTGCAATTCAAGCCTCTAACACTTGTCCACCCGTGGATTGATTTTCTCCTTGGCTGACAGCCTGTTGGAAACGTGATTACCACAGAGGACTAATCATCCTCACAGGGTGAGCTACTATCACTCCTGGATCCATCCAATTTCCCTCCGCTGACCTCCAAAATGTGAGCAAGATTTGCGGCAGGCTTTGGGCTACCATTTGGTCGGCGATCCATTATGCAGTCTCCTGACCCAACATCACTCCAGCCTCCATCCACCGTGGCAGATACAAACAGACAGAGGCAGGGTTGGGAGGTCCTCTGCAGATTAAGACAACCGTTTGGTGCGTTGTTACTGACTCGGGACCATGGGAACATGTCGGCATACAAGAGGATGGTGTAAGCCCACTGGCATACAGTCACGTGTATGATACTATATCTCTGCCACTCTTCACAGAGATAATGCCAGTCGTCCCTTGTATTCGTATCTCGTAGTCGCCCCATAGAGCTTGGTCCAGTTCTGTCTGTCCGCTCGCCTCAGTGTTTCCACTGTCAGCCATGGCTGGTTTCCAGGTGGCCACAGAGAGTCTTATCACTGTTCAGGTGGAGGCAATCACACCAAAGGCACTGGAGAGGCTGATTGGGAGCATCGGGGTACTGGATGTGTTGTGAGGACTGGTCTGTTACATGATATTCCTACTCTTGATAGTTTCCAGATGTTATTTCCACTTTCACACTACTCTAGCTGATATCCAAGATCGTTGTCCTTTGTGTTTGCATTGTTCTTTATGTGTATTCATGTGGTAGTCCCATACCCTATTACTGGTACCAGCAGAAAGGCAAGATCTCATACATGCAACGCTCTAGAATGAACTCAAACTTGAGCTCGAATATATCTTTTCATATTGTTTATACTGTATCTGTGCTTGTGCTCTAGAACAGGCTCAAGCTTGAGCTTGAATGTATTTCTTCCTGAAACCACAAACCATGCCCCCTGAACCCTTCTCATATCCTCCCTATGCTCACTCCCAAAACCCACCCATGCTATGTACTGTCTCAGCCAGTCGCTGGCACTCATGCAAGAGTTCACTCACCTCGGACACCTGAATGTCCTGCTCTGTGCACTCGATGAACTTTTGATTCGGAGCTGGTAACTGACCAAACAACATCATCGACCTCTCCTTCTGCACCTCCGATGACCCATCCTGTGGACCCAGTCCAATGCAGCGGCACGCCACGTTCGCCTACCATTGAGCAAGCTCCTGAAACTCTGGATTCTCTGGGCCGTGGGTTTCCTCCATGTCCTCTTCCTCTCCTTGTTCATTTTCTTCTTCCTCCTCATCCACATGTTCCCTCTCCAGCACTCTGACACAACTTCAACAACACCAGGCCTCAAAGAGCTCACAGGTTTGTTCTTTGTAGTTGCCTTACTTCATCCGTCCAGGGCCGATGGGAGCATCAGCCCTGGGATCGTGAACTTCCCTGGTTTACAGTGGGGCAACCCAGTCAAAGGATGCACAACCACTTGACTATTGTGCACAGTGGTGCCCGCCTGGGTTTGTTGGGTCCGGCCTCGACCCCAGCTCATTTTCCGATGCGACCACCTTGCCTCTCTTCACTGTCTGTCCCAGTCAAAACACATCCAAGACACCAAATGGTGTGTCCATGATGCCCAAGATGGCCTTATTGGCTGACCAAGCGATAGCATCGACACCCTGACCCAAACTTATGAGGTGCTCTTCACCAGGAGGAAACCCTCCTAGACCGTCACTAAATCAGCCGTGCTGCGGATACACAAGCCTAGGTTGAAGCGATAAGCAAACAACATTGTTCGTGCTTCCCCCGAGCCCGGGGGCTCAGAGATCGACATTTTCGAGAAATTTGGCGATGAGGTTGATGAGATAGTAACTCACTTTGCCCCCAAATGACCAGTGTTGGAAACGTTGGATGAAGAGGAGATACAAGACAAGTCTGGTGGGGTTGAAATTGACGACAGAGAAGATGAGGATCAGAAGGAAGACATCCTTGGAGATGGGTGAGGATGACCGAGGATCGGCCTGTTGCGTCATGGGTCGTTGGCATGGCAAAGCCAGTAGGTGAATCAGATGTGTTGATGCACTTTGAGTAAAAGTCGCTGTCATTGTGCCTGCATGTCCCGTGGCTTTAGTGGGTGGTAAAACATTGCTGGGCGTCGTCTCGACTTTTCAGGTGAATGGGGGCTTCTCCTTCTACGTCGTATCTACTCTGATCCACATACATACAAATGAAACATGCTGACCAACGATGAGCTTGTGTGCAGAGACTAAACAGCTGCCTCTTCGTGGGAAGAACGTGTGAAGAGATCCAGCTGAGTGATGGCTACGATGATGGTAAGAAGTGAGGATCCAGAGGATCCAAGCCAGACATGCTTTGCCCACATGTATGAACAATAACATCCACTTCTGTATGATCTGCGCCCCCAATATCGATGTCAAAATGTTCCAGGCCTAGATTGAACATAGCCAGTGCGACTATTCGGCTTGGGAGGAATTCATTGTGCGATGCATCATCTGAATTCAACAGGAGGAATAACCTGCATGTGTATCCATGTAAGTAGCATGACAGCACAGACATCTGCATCTGCCTGTCATAGAGAAGCATGCATGAGGTCACCTTGACTGTCTCGAGGATGTCGCATATGTGCCTTGTCCGATTCCATATCCATATCTCGCAAACTGCCATTTATCTCCCCCTCGTACATACCTCCCTCTGCAATTTGTCCCATAAAATTCCCGAAACCCCTCCCCTACATCCCCCAGCTTCTCTACCACTCCATTGACTCCATACAACTTCTACAATGTGCCCCCCCTGATATCCTGCAGCTTTATCTTTCTCATGAGGATGGATGGGCAGGGAGCTATAACAGATATGCACAAGTGCGTGAACACGCTCGACAAGCTAGGGGGTTCGTTTTCAGAGGCAATGGCGGTGGGGATGTCAGGTTGAGAGATGGTGGTGGGGATAACCAAGGTGGAGATGTTGATGAAGTGTCAGTGTTGGTGGATGTGGGAGCAGTTCAAGTGGGTGTCAGAGGGTGGATAGGAATGTAGAGAGCCTTTGGTAAAAGGAGACAAAAGACATGTTCAGATGTCCCAAAGACTATCCCAATGCATTGCACATGCCTGAACGAGGGGGAGAAGGCAGCTTTATCTCCCATGCTGAGAGCAACAGTGGCAGAGAGGGTAATCCATCGAGTGATGCAGCAACTGGGCTTAGAGGGCCTAGTACGACCTTGTGGACTGATGTGGAGGTCTAGGGACAACGAGGAGAAATAGAACGATGGGACAAAACACGTCTTGGTTTTGGTGAGGATGTTCGCATCGGTCATCCGAGGTGTCATCTTTTATAAGCAATCCTGTCCAGAATGGCTTGTCCGATCGAGTTGGCATTGGGGCTAATGAACTGTACGATGGCCCTGAGGTTGGCAAGCTAGGTTTTGGCCAGGGCAGATGGTGGCGAGACAGTTGTCACTGTCATAGTGGATAGGGAACATGTTTACATAAATGATGGTGTCAGGTGAATATTCCGCAAAGTTGAGTCACAATAATAATCTAAATTCGCTTCACTTTTCTTTCAAAACAATCTGTTTTATTTCTACATAGCATCACCATTATTTTTACAAGATCCCAATATTCCAAGACACTTGTAGATGCTCGTGAACATATCACGCCCCAGTAGAGTGAAGCGGGGTATATACTCGATCACAAGTGGTATCATTGAGAGATGCAACTGCACAGGTTTGAGCATTCACTGACTCACTTATTCAACCGAAGTTGTTTCTCAAGGCCAACGATGACCCAACACGTCTTGTCATAGTTGATAGCTCCTCTGACTTGATGGATAGAAGGCCAGCTATGTAGCTTTGTGTTGATGCACGTGTCTCTCTTTAAGAAGCGCAGATGGCACGAGATATTGATGATAGTAAATGAACACACAATAATACAGTGGGGGAAGATTTGTCTTTCAACCGCCCTCTGGCCAAAGCATGTACAGCAGACGGCCTTTTGGTCAGACCACATTTTGATGATGAGCAACACCTAGAACCGTTGGGGAGAAACAGGACCTTGATGTAGGAATGAGGTGAAATAGTGGCATCAATGTGGATACAGCGTGTACGAGTGGACCCTATTATTGGTAGAAGACATGGAAATAATGCGAAGAAGGCACGTAAAGTCCACTTAACCAACACCCACTATCTTGTCCCCTAGCGTGACTACCAACAACGATGAGCGGTGCGTGATGGCAAGATGGTGTTGGATTTAGACTGACCAAGGGATAAGACCAAATCTTCCCCATAGAGATTTGTACTAAGGGCTGCTTAGATGCAGTGACCTTCACCACAGATGGAAAGCAAATTGTGAGTGGCGACCAGGACAGGATTAGCGTATAGCAAGTTGAAGATGGGCGACAGGTGGCGATGGCAGCAATGGTTGTCTATTGTGTCGCTGTGTCCAATGATGAACAGTGGATCGCAGCAGGGACAGACTCGGGCAGTCTATCCCGGGGTTATCTGTGTTTATGGAATACCACAACATACAAACAAGTCTTCAAAGAGAGACAAGACTTCATCCACATAGTTGACTTCTCCCCCGACTCGGCCCTCGTCACTGGATTGGGGGTGAGAGCCACTGTTTGGGACATTGCAAGTTGCAAACAAATACAAACACTCAAACACGAGGGTTGGGTGAAGGCAGCAAAATACTCGCCACAAGGAGACAAGATCATGATGGATACTGAAAAAAGTGTTCGAGTCTGGGACAACCATGGAAGATTACTTGTTGAAATCACAGTGGGAGTGTCCCCAGCATTCAACAGAGGTCTTGTCTGGTTTGGCAGCCATCTCCTTGTCATATCCAATGGTGTCAAGGAAATCAATGCGTCGACCGGATCAACAGTCCATCAGTGGTCAAGTCCCAGCACCTACAGCATCACTCTATCATGGGATGGGAGATTCATCGCATCCTCTGCAGAGAATACCGTCACATTCTGGGACACATTGAGTCACACTCAGCTTGGCCAAATCCAACATCCCAAACAATTTCGTTTGTCATCCCCCCCCCAGTGGACAACTTCTCACAGCTGTTGAATGACAAGGCACAATCACTGTTCAAACTCTATCTTCTATTATTGTAAGTATTCCATCTTGTCGGTTTAAATGGTATTTGATCAGACCGCATG
>JBBPTW010000546.1:0-12058 GCA_038094575.1 Phylloporus cf. nigrescens
GCTGGACACATGGCTAAAGAATGCCCTAAATCATCCTCCAAAGCAGCTAGGGCCCATGCCTTAAAAACTGAAGCACCAGAAGCCTCTAGCACGGAGGTGGAAAATTAGCTAGCAACCTCGACGACTCTGCACAGAATTGAGGTTGTGTTGACTCCACCCATGCACTGAAAGAGGCCTGCCTCAACGCATCTGCGCTTTCCAACCCCCGCTCCCTCATGCCCTCTATCTCTATTCTTTCACATAAAGCCCCACCATTTCCCACACTTGTAGACTCTGGATCTTCTGATTGTTTTATAGATACTTCCTTCATTAATAATCATAAACTTTCAACCTACCCCATACCCCCGCTTCTACTCTGTTTGTTCGATGGAACCTCCAACTCAACCATCACTCAAGCCATTGACCTCTCCATCCACTTCCAAACTGGTGACATCACTCCGACAACATTCTATGTTACTCTGCTGGATGGCTCCTGTTCTCTTGTGCTGGGACACAACTGGCTCACTTGCTACAATCTGTTGATTGATTGGGTATTGAGCAGTATTTTGTTCTGCTCACCTGGACAGACCTTGCCAGCAACTTCGAGTCTACCCCTGCAGACTCCGGACTTACCCCCTCCAGTCAACCCAATCTCCTCCGACGCATCAAGCTTCTCCGACTGTATGACTCCACCCACTGCAATAATCAGTGCACCTGCATTTGCACTGGCTTGTTGCCTCGAAGGCTCCATGCAATTTAGCCTGCAACTTCAGAATGGAGAGAGCAACCTCCATGCCTCCTCCTCTGCACCCGAGCTGGTCAATCTCTCTGCAGTCCCTGAGGACTATCATGACTTTGCAGATGTATTCAGCAAGAGCAAGGCATCCAAACTTGCTCTGCACCGAGAATATGACCTAAAAATTGACTTAGAGGAAGGCACCTCCCCTCTGCTAGGCACCACCTACTCCCTCTCCACCTCTGAGCTTGAGTCCCTTCAGACGTTCCTCAATGAACACCTTGCCAACAGTTTCATCCATCCTTCTTCCTTCACCCATGCATGCTACTCCAGTCCTCTTTGTCTGCAAAAAGGACAGTTCACTCCACCTCTGTGTCGACTTCTGAGGACTCAACAAGATCACAAGGAAAGATTGCTATCCCCTACCCTGCATCTCTGACCTCCTAGATGTGCCTAGCCGTGCTCAGATCTACACCAAAATTGACCTCCAGCATGTATATCATTTGGTCCGAATCACTGAAGGTGACAAATGGAAAACATCCTTCCGGACATGCTATGGTTCCTATAAATGGCTCGTTATGCCTTTCGGACTTACCAACGCTCTGGCAGCATTCCAACGTTTTGTCAATACCATCTTTGCTGATCTGCTAGATATTTGTGTGGTCGTCTACCTTGACAACATTCTCATTTACTCCAAAGATAAAGCCTCCCACAAAGAGCATGTCTGTGAGGTACTCCGATGCCTCCACAAGCATGGACTGTACGCCAAGCCTGAAAAGTGCAAGTTCCATACCGACTCCACTGAATATCTTGGATACAAACTATCTCCCTCTGGACTTACAATGTCCCCAGAGAAAGTCCAAGCTATACAAGAATGGCCCGAGCCTCAGAAGGTCAAGGACGTGCAATCCTTCCTTGGCTTCGCAAACTTCTACCGCCATTTCATTCATAATTACTCTGATATAGTCACTCCTTTAACCCATCTTACATGCAAAGACATTTCATGGAACTTCTCTGACAACTATCACTCTGCCTTCTGGAAGTTAAAGAATACCTTCACCTCTGCTCCCGTCCTTGCCCTCTGGATTCCCGATGCTCTGATGATTGTAGAAACCAACGCCTCTAATTATGCCATCGCTGGCATTCTCTCGATCTGCTGTCCGGACGAAGAGATCTGGCCAGTTGCTTTCTACTCCCAGACGCTCCATGCAGTGGAACTCAACTACAACACCCACAACAAGGAGCTGCTTGCCATCCACAAAGCATTCCATACTTGGCAACACTACCTGGAGGGCTCCGCAATCCCAGTTGACATCATGACGGATCACAAGAACCTGGCGTACTTTGCCACAACCAAACTCCTGACTTGTCGCCAAGCTCGGTGGTCGGAATTCCTCTCCCAATTCAACATGGTTGTGCATTTCCACCCCGGACACCTTGGCACAAAGCCCGACGCCCTAACTAGATGATGGGACGTCTACCCCAAAGAAGGGGATAGGGACTATGCTCACATTAACCCACACAATTTCCACTCCGTCTTCACTCAGGAATAACTCGCTATATCCCTAAGAGCTACCTACCTCACAACTCTGGTCCTTCGTGCTGGTCTCCTCTTTGATATCAAGTCACTCCACAATGACATCCTCTCCATCATCGCCTCTGACCCTGCTGCCTCTACCCACCTCTCCACCTCCAAAGACTCACGCTGGTCTGTTGACACCAAAGGGTTCCTACGTCTAAACAACCGTATCTATGTTCCAGACGACAATGACCTCTGTCTCCATGTGCTCCGTTACAAGCATGATCATCCGGTCTCCGGCCACTTTGGACAGAACCATACACTAGAGCTAATCTGTCGAGAATATACCTGGCTGGGAATTCACAATTTCGTCAAGAAGTATGTCTCCTCCTGCACAACCTGCGCCTGTGCAAAGACCCCTAGGCACAAGCCCTATGGACTCTTAAAGCAGCTCGCCATCCCTGAGAAGCCCTGGAACTCCATTTCCATGGACTTTATAGAACAACTCCCCAAGTCCTCCAGACATACTGCAATCCTAGTCATTGTTGACAGACTCTCAAAGCAATGCATCTTCATCCCAACAAACAACAGGATCATATCTCTGGAACTCACCAAACTATTCCTCACCCATGTCTTTTCCAAGCATGGAGTCCTCTCCCACATCACCTCTGATAGAGGTTTGGAGTTCATCTCTCATTTCTTCTGCTCACTCAGTAAAGCCCTAGACATCTGACTCCACTTCACCTCCGGTTATCATCCGGAAGGAGATGGTCAAACAGAGCACATGAACCAAACATTGGAATAGTACCTCCATATCTACTGCAACTACCAACAAGACAACTGGGCAGAACTCCTGCCCCTAGTGGAGTTCGCCTACAACAACGCTCCGAATGTGACCACTAGTGTCTCTCCATTCTTTGCCAACAAGGGTTACCACCCAAACATCACTGTGCACCCAGAGCGAGACCTCACTTCCGATCGAGCATGAGAATACTCTGTAGACCTTGACACCCTCCACCAATACCTCCATGAGGAGATTACTATCACCCAAAAATGATACCAAGATCTCACAGACACTAAATGAACTCCGGCTCCGAACCTTAAAGTCAGTGACCAGGTTTTCATCAAGGCCAAGTACTTCTGCTCTACACACCCATTCAAGAAGCTTGCAGAAAAAAACTTGGGGCCATATCCTATCATTGCTCAAGCAGACATGCACTCCTTCACACTCCGACTTCCAGACTCCATGAAGTCCGTACATCCAGTCTTCCATATATCACAATTAGAACCCACTGTTCCCAACACAATTCCAAACTGGGTTCAACCTCTGCCACCCCCAGTAGAGGTTGAGGGAGAACTCGAATATGAAATCACAGAGATCCTAGACTTGAAAATTGACCACAGACATCAGGGTTGTAAACTCCTGTACCTTGTCTGCTGGTCCAGGTATGAAGGAACTGATGAAGAGACCTCTTGGTTACTAGCCACAGAACTTGACCACGCCTCGGAACTCATTACAGACTTCCACTCTCGATACCCAGGCAAGCCTGGTCTGCACCCCACTCAGTTCGCTCCAACCCGACCTTAAACAAAAATCGGAGATATCAAACTTAACACTAGAACTCACCAAACCTCTCAGAAACCATGACCCTGAATCCCTAAGTCCCAAAAACTCCGTTGGCCCTATGTGACCCTTACCTTGGGTAAAGAAGGATATAACACCTCCACATTTGCTTTCCCCACTCCTTCTCCTCACTACTGAAAGCAATGCAAGCCCCAGCTACCTGCTTCTACCATTTCAATCAAAATGGTACATTTATCTATGCTCACCTTGTTAACTCCACTTCTGCCTATGCATTAGGATTTGAGACTCTATCTCCACCTCGCCACAACACACTAGTGGCCATATACATTCCCAGCCAAGCACCACCCATTGTAGTGGGGCAGACTACCGGAATCATTAGCCACTGGGAGGATAGCCTGGATATTTGTATCACACCATCCCAAACAAACTCTTCCTTACCCATCGCCATATTCACACTATGAATACCAACCCTCTGGTATCGATTACCTTTTCATCTCTCCCTTTACCATAGATACCACCTACAGTGTTACCACCCCCCACCTCACCTATATGGGCTTGATGACTGCAATCCCATCTATTTTACAGAGGTATCATCCAATGTAGTACCCCCTTCACCCAACCATTACCTCCTAACTCTGCTCCTCCCCTTTTCCACATCCTCATCTTTCTTTGAAAGAAGGATACTAGAATAAGCCAGCTCCGTTGTAACTCCACACGGGAATCAATCAGTTGTAATAGCTACCCGTGTCAAGGAGTTCCATCTCAAGCATGACTGCTACTTCCGACCTCCATTTCACTCCAACTAAAGCACTCCGATACCACTTTATTCCAGCCAGGTACAAAACTACGAACTACTTATGAGCCCTCCATGCTGTCCTCCACTTCCCCCTCTGTGTCCTCCTCTGCATCCATCTCTACGTCCTTCTCCTTCTCCTTCTCTCCCTTTTATTCCTTCTCCTTTTTCTCCTTTTCCAGCTCCACTGCCTCCATTGACTGCTCCGACCTCTCCAAAATATGCATGATGCACATCAGGATCTTGTTTTGGTGAGCCAGGAGCTCATTCTGCTCCTGGAGGTGGCCATTCCAGACTTGTCTGGTACGTCGGAGGTCGAGAATGGCCTCCATAATCTGCCGGAGGTAGCCCCTCAGATTGGAACCACCCTCGGAGTGCCAACTTGGCCCTGCCTTGGCGTTCTTGGTCTTCACCCTCTTCTTGGGCCTCCCCATCTCCTCCATTGAGCCCTGCTTCTGTTTTAGCTTCTCTGGACCCTCGTCATTGTCCTCCTTATCCTTGCCATCTATTACCACCACCTCCTTCTTTCTCCTCTTCCACTCCAGCTTTTCCTCCCTGGGACACTCGCACTTGGCCTTTGCCTCCTGGTACTTGAGGCACAACTTGGACTTACCTGTGCCCCACTCGCACAAGAATCCATGGCACTCACATCAGACATACTGTGCCTCCATCGCCTCTGCTCTCACTTTCCCCTTCCCCTTTGCCTGCTGAGAAGCTGCAACCTCTGTGGCCTTTACAGAGTCAGCTCCATTCCGTGCGGTGTGACGGTCACTCACCTGCTTCCTTGTGGCCTCCTCTGCTTCCTTTGTCCTCTGTCACTCCTCTGCTTCTGTGTCACGTCGTGCTTGTGCCTCGGCCTCCCGATGTGCCTCCTCCTCAGCTTTTCAACACACCTCCTCTTCAGTCTTCCTGTGCACAGCTTCTTCTTCCTCTGCTTTGCGACGCGCCTCTTCCTCCTTCTTCGCCTTGGCATGGCACCTCTGCTTGGCAGCCTTCACGTCCCAGAGTGTGTTGTCATCGTCCCAGGTGGTGATGTTGAAGATGTCGGACATAGCAAGGTTGTGTTTAAAGTCAACCACGAGAAAATGGTCAGACTTTATACTCCAGGTTGAATTCGGACTCTGCATTGTCCTCAGCTAGAACGGCCTTCAGGGGTTCAGGCCTAAGGGGGGGATACTGTCACATCGTGATATTTTTACTAAGTACAGCTCCACCCTTCCACTTTTGAACTCCATCATACCTCCGGACTTATCTCTTTGTTATCTTATCTTCTGACCCTTGGACATATCCACACTTCCTTTTATATTCATCCTTGTTCTCTACTTTACATCTTATCTTCATTTGTACTAGTCTCACTTCATAGATACCTCCACACATTGCCCTACTGCAGATATGGAGCATAGCTCCGGTACTCCTAGTATCTGGAATTCCATCTTACTCAGTCTCTCCATTTCTACGGCTATGCTCTGTCTTACTTACAAATCCGATGCAACTCCATAGTATATAACTCCTGTAATCTTAGCTGAATATTCTTCAGTTTGAATATCAACTTAGTTTCCTCTGTCCTACTTCATGCTTGAGTTTCTCAACTCACTCTAATCCTTTCGACCCTCTGACCCACAAGGACCATGAGTATAAGGGTGTGACACATAAGTCTTGCACCAAGAGTCCTCACCAACTCCGTCCAACTCCATTGGTAATACCCTCGGACCTACCACTGGAATAGCCCAAAGGAATCAAACTTAACACTGCTACCTGGCATACTGGGGTGGATGGCCTTTCCCAGCGTCTGGTCTCAGGTGATGACCCTCTGGAGGAGGATGACTTCAAGGGTTGGCTAGATAACACCTATTCCTTCTTGATTTCACTTCTTAATGAACGTAGTCCTGCATTTCCAGGCATCACTTACTTCTCTAGATATTCTGCTGGTGTCATGATCATTCCCGACCCCTATGCCTTCATCTCCGATACTGCCCTGACCAACTCCGTTATTGTACTTCGTTACTCTCTCATTCCGTGTCGGAGTTACTCCGGACCTTTTTCCCTTCATTCGGACCTAACTCCTTTCGTATCGGATAGCATTCTCCATTTCTTATCGCCACCATTCTAATTACGTATGTCCTATTTAGAATTAGCTCCGGTCAAGGCTTTTCCCCGACTCCGTCATGCCACACCATGTGTCTCCTCCATTATGATCCTATGTTCTCTTGTTCTCCTTATGTTTCTCTCCATTCCTTATTCCGACCTCCAACCCGATCTCCTAGTATATAAGTTGATACTTTCCTCCTGTAACTCCTCAGTACGAATATCGACTTAGTTACCTCCTCACTCGTCTCATCTCTAAGTCTCATCCTCACTCAACCTCCGACCTCCGTTCCCTCCTATCTCGACACTCTGATCCTATAAAGGACCGGACTTGAGCAAGGGCGCAACATAAAAGTCCTGCGCCAAGTCCTACATCTTGCACCATCTCCGTCCGACCTTCTTCACCTCTGTCCTTACCTTTCCCAATCCGTTCGGACCCCATCGGACTAGTGTTCGGAGGATCCGGATTTGACAGAACTACAGAAGGGACTTTACGGCATGAAACAAAGCGGACGTGTCTGGAACGAAACCTTGCACAAGGAAATGTCCGCCTGGGGTTTCTCTCGGCTGGAGTGTGAATATTGCATCTACTATCGCCGACACGAAGGTCAGATTGTTATCGTCGCTGTCCATGTTGACGATTTCTTCATGATCGGTAATTCCCGAAATGCCCTGTGCACATTCCATACACAACTAGAGACAAAATGGCAAGTGTCCGATGCCGGCGACGCCCATTTCTGTGTAGGTATCGCAGTCACACGCGACCGTTCAAATTGCACTGTCCGGTTGTCTCAAACAGCTTTGATCGACCGCGTCGTATCACAATTCGGCCTCTCTGACGCCCACCCAATCTCCACCCCCATGGAGGCCGGCCTTCGACTGACTCGTCCGAGCTCGCCCGCCCCAACCGAAGAGAGAGAATATCTCTCCCGTGTCCCCTACCGGTCACTGGTGGGTTCCTTAATGTATCTGGCCCTCGGCACGCATCCAGACATCGCATACGCAGTGCAACAGCTGTGTCACTACCTAGACTGCTACCGATCTACACATTGGGATGCTGCAAAACGCGTTGTACGATACCTCAAAGGGACCAGAGACATGGGCCTGACACTCGGTGGCGATCACCCAGCACGCCTGCTAGGTTACACGGACTCGGACTTCGTGGCATGCATCGACACGCGCCGCTCAATCAGCGGCTATTGCTTCTCCCTTGGGCTTGGTCTCGTTACATGGTCCACGCGACAGCAACGAATAGTGACGCTCTCCACCTGCGAAGCAGAATATGTAGTGGCGAGCGAGGCTGTCCAGGAAGTTTCCTGGCTCTGCAGCTTACTGTCAGGTATTGGATTCAAACAACAAACTGCAACCCCGATCCGATGCGACAACCGCGGAGCCATTATTCTCTCAGAGGACGCTACGTTCCATGCACGCGTAAAACACATCGATGTCAAATGTCACCATATCCGTGAATCCGTGAGCCACCGATCCGTTCAACTCATCTACGTACAGAGCAAGCAAAACCTAGCCGACGGCTTCACCAAAGCACTACCCCGTCCTGCATTCGTGCAACTGCGGGAGCAGATGGGAGTCTCCTGAATCAAGTCGAGGAGGAGTTATAGGCGAGGAGCTTCGTCGTTGAGGAGGAGTGTTGGAACTAGCACAACGCCAAACACCCGAATATCAGTTCAGAGTCGAATGTTGGAATACGACTCATTATAAGTACCTTGTATCCTACACCTCCACCTCTCATCCCGTTACTGCACGGTGTTGAGAGGTGAGCGTTATCTCGCCCATACCTACGACGACGGCGTCCTCATATCTTTCTCATAGCTGTCGTCTTCTCTTAGGTATATATCTTAATATCATCCCGTTACCGCACGGTGTTGAGAGCTGTCGTCTTCTCTTAGTTCTTATACATGAACATATCACGGTCTCCAAAACTGCATCCATTAGAATACATGGGTCTCGACATGAACAGGTAGGAAGCTCACATGTTTACATAAAAACATGCCCAATCATCGATTTCACCATAGGGTCTAGCAACAGAGGGACTGCCTCGTAACAGTTTATCACTGTGACGATCAGCAAAGGCAGGAATTAAGTGGCACCCATGAATCACTAGAGAAGGATCCAGAAAACCGAAAGCAGGGCTACCTCCTCTTTCGGGCATGAAATCGACTTTTGGAAGCGCAGCCTGTCCAAATCCCCACCGATGGTCAGGGTCAATTCCAAGCCAACGGACCCAGAGCACCTCCAATTTCTCCTTCAAATGGCTAACACCACCAGGGCAAAAATGCACTTCGATGTGAAATGCTTTCAGGAGCTGACAATACCAAAAAGGGTGGCGCTTGGGATCTTCTTCCCTTGACAATGTCATGAGGAAAGAAGGATGGTCGGAACACAGGCAATCATAGTCCCTTTGAATATCATAGGTGGTGTAGTTGATACGAAGGAGCTTTGATTCCACCACTCGCTCCAGGTTGAGGAGCCATAGTTCATTTCGCTGCTCAGGCATGAACATATGCATATGCTCATCTCCATCAAAGTCAAGTTTGAGCAGTCTCGATAGCAAGTGGTCCTTCAAACATGTCATGAAATATGGCTAGGAGATGCATAAGTACTACTAGGTGTGGGGGGGAAATATACCAGTGACTCACATCAATAGCCGGGTCATTAGCATGTTGGACCAAGAATTGTGGGAGATTGAATACATTGTCCTTTCGGGCCTGGCTTGCCATCGAATGATGTAACATGGGCAAGTTATCAATCTGCTGCAAATCTGTATCTGCCGGCGATAATGTGTCCTGCGACCCTTGTTGTCTCAGGAGTGTACAACGATGTTCTTGCCTTGCAAACTGCTCTTCAACCTTTTTCTTGTTGGACAATCCATACATCTTCTTGATCATATGGTGGGCCAGCTCGCCCTGCTGGACCATCCACAAAATCATTGATGAGTCACTACTAAGTAACAAGAGATTGGTAGACGACTCACAACTTGGGTGGTATATGAGTCTGTCATGCTGAACATCTTTGTCATGTTGACATAGTCACCAAGAGCATGGAATTTGTAAATGTCGAGATTAAATGACTTCGGAAGTGAGGCTGAACGTGGTGCTTTCTTTCAAAGTCCAGTGGTGTGCTCAGCAACTTCCCGCCTCTGTCGTTGTGCAGCTTCAGCAGGCAGTTCTTTGGTCTGAAAAGCAGCGCACGTGTGTCGTTGAAAGCGGCGCAGCTGATCGCTGAGTTGGCGTAAGGATCATTGAAGAAGCTTGAGGGATTCGTCAGTGTGCATATGAAGTTTGGCCAGCGCATGCCATTTACAAAGTCGGAATAAAAGAATTCGAATATTCGAGTTATGGGCGGCAGGGAAAATGTCTTCAAACACGGGGATGGCAGTCTACCACAGAGAAATGAGTACTGACAACCTGAACTGGTCCATCCTCAAAGGACAATATCTGAAGCACTTGTTCAAAAAACCATGCTGGCTGCTGGGTCATGTCAGCCACATCTGGTGGAAAGCGGCAGATGGCGTTGAGACTGAAGGATGAAATTTGTGTGAAACTGGTAGACCATATATCAGTGACTGCATCATGGATGATCTGGATCCCCAAACCGACTGTTCATTAATTGTGTCAATCTTTCGAGGGTCCATAGCATATACTATTTGGAATAGGTGTTTCAAAACCAACTTCAGGACTCCGTATTCGAATTTGTGCAATAAATCCATGACTAGGTGTGGAAATACATTGAAGCCCAGATGCGATAGTCGCCCACAAAAGGAGTTCTGTGAGGTATCATAAGTTTGTCAATGGAGAAACACCGGATGATCTTCATCCTCACCAGCATGGGGACCAAGGATTCACTTTTGAGAATCGACTCTACAGTCGCCCCCCTTACAGGCTTGCCAGACTCATAGATCGCTTGATGGGCCTATGTGACCTTTGCAAGAAGGTAAGTCCTGGCAAGAGACAGTCTGGTGGCGACATCTCTGACAAATCCTGTGAAGTGAAACTCAGATTTAGGGACCAGACAGTGGGGACATGGGTAGAGGCCCTTGTCTCTAATAGTAGCAAGGAGTACCCTTCCACCAGAAGTTCAGTCCAGATTACAAGCCCATAATGTGCGACTACTCATTTCTCCAGGTAGTCTGCTGAGTAGGTAAATATCCTTGGGTATACTCTTCTCAGGATTCCATCAAAACATTCCATGACGATCCCGTTCTTGTACGCTTCAATGAACTCATCGTCGAGCAATATGTCCCAGACTGCTTGAAACAATTCTCGCTTCCAGTGAGTCAGGAGGTCGTGGTTATCTTTCCTGGTAGAAATAGTAGACAACAACTTCTTAAGGGACTCCAGCAACTGGGTGCAACGATGAGACATGGACTCGAACATAACTGCACAATGTACCGAAGGGATGAACGCGATCGGATGACAGCATCCAGATTGTGGGTCAGCTTGATCATATTTGGACAGGTTACCGAAAAAAAGATAGATAGGCCACGTGGATGCATGACCGAACTGTGTGAGCCGAGTCGAATCCGACCAGAACATGAGGCCTGCTATGACTCTTTCTAAGTTACAATCATCCCGGTGCTGTTTCATTATATTGTCGTGGGCTTCGTTCCATGTGTCTGAGGTGTATAACTCATCATAGACACGCTGTTCACATCCAGTAACCGGGGACTTCCAAAGCTTCTTGAAAGGGGTGAGGTGGAAGCGCTTCGACAATGCTTCTGCAAAGACTGCACACACAACATTGAGGATGGGTCTGTAATAAAAGCCATTCACAGAGAATAGACTTCCATTCCCATCCTTCTTCTTTTCCCTGGTGGGCACTGATATTTTAACGGCTGTGCGTTGCCACTTGTCAATTTCAAATGGATTGTCCCGAGGCAGCTCCTTCTGGGTGGCGTCCATCTGAGAGGTCTCCTTGGAAGCATCGAACTTCATCAGGTTCTGGAGGTCAAAGTCCTGGGCTTGGAGAACCTCATGGACCAGCCTGGTAACCTCCAAATTTGACTTGAGAGTGCTGCCAGTCTCTTTCCAATTCATGAGCCGCCAAATAGTCATGTTAGCCCAGGGCCATGGCGGGGAGTGGTCTTCACTGGCATGCTTTCTCTCTGCGAGGAAGGGGTGGTCATGGTTGGACTCCTGGCATGGGGTTTGTGACAGCTCCTCCCGGGAGAGAAATGACTCTGGATCATGCAATGGGCGGTGGCGGTGACCTGCACAAAAATGAAATCGTGCTGAGTCAGGCCAGACACTCCACCACCTATGCCCATTCCACCTTGCCTACTTCCTACTCCAGTACTGCAATCCCTGCTTACCTAGTCTTCTATTGTTTCTACTCTCAAGAAAG
>JBBPTW010000547.1:0-12056 GCA_038094575.1 Phylloporus cf. nigrescens
TGATATACCTTCTGTTTGATCTAGGAGATAGAGTTGTCCCATCCCTAGCTTATAGTCATATTGGCCCTGGAGGATTTATTTCTAGTGAAGCCTAGCAGTTCACTGGGTATTTCCTGAACAAAGGACAACAGATCTTCCCCCCTGCTGAGGCTTTGATACTCTTCTGGTTGTGGTCGACCATGGCCTTACTAAGGGGGTAATTCTCTGCCCTACAAAAAAAAACATCTCCACAGAAGGCATCGCCCTACTCTTTTTCAACAAAGTCTTTAAACAATTTGGGCTCTATAACAAAATCATTTCGGACAGAGGCCCTCAATTTGCCTCTACCTTCGCCAGAGAACTAGATCATCTCCTCAAGTACAATCTCTCCCTGCCCACCGCCTATCACCCTCAAACGGATGGTGAAACTGAACGGGTAAACCAAGAAATTGAAACCTATCTCTGAATCTTCTGTGGAAACCACCCTGAAATCTGGGCCGATCACATCACCATGGTGGAATTTACCCACAATCACCGCCCTCATTCTGTTACCAACCAGTCTCCATTCCTTCTCATAATGGGCTATGAATCCCGTCCCCTACTGACCATCATCACTAATACCAACATCCCGGCTGTGGAGGACCGCCTCAAACTTATCTCCGCAGCAAGAAATGAAGCCTTAGCTGCCCATGCTCTAGCCCTCCAAACCATGAAAGCTCACTTCCAATACCCTCTTCCTATGTTGAAAAAAGGAGACAAAGTCTGGCTGGAAGCTCGAAACCTCCAAAGAGCTATCCCAAATCCCAAATTCTCTCCTAAACAAGAAGGCCCTTTTACCATCTCTGAAGTCCTTTCCCCAGTCACCTACAAACTCCACCTCCCTTGTTCCTGGAAAATCCACAACACATTTCATGCCTTGCTTCTCACCCCTTTCAAGGAAAATGATATACATGGCAAGAACTTCCCTCTTTCCCCTCCTGACCTGATATCAGGAGAAGAGCACTTTGAGGTAGAAGCTATCCTATGCCACCGGGAATCTCCTGCCAGAAGGGAATTCCTGATCAAGTGGGAAGGTTACCCGTCTTCTGACAACTCCTGGGAACCGGAACAGAACCTGGGAAATGCGAAAGATATCCTAGAGGACTACAAAAAAGCCCACCCCAAGACCTTTCCCCCATCTTCGTCCTTCTCTTAGAAATTCCTTCACGCCACCCTAGCCCTATATCATGACCAACCCTTCAGAAAACACCTTGCCTATCTCAATTCCTCCTCCAGCCACCTCTCTAAACAACTTCAGCATGCAGCCCATCCTCGTCCCTCCTCCAGCCACCACTCCTCATCTCTTCCCACACGACTGGCCACCGTCCTCTCCGTCTCCTCGGGTCGTGGCACCCCCACCTTCCTCCTCCCCTCCTGCCCTGCTCCTTCCAAAGGCCGCCCTGGAATGCAAAGAGCCCATGGATGAGAGGAACATCCCTCTGTATGTTGCCTTCTTAGAGGACCCTCACCTGATGTATCACCTGGATGGCTTGATCAAGCTGGGCTCTCCCATCCACTACCTCCTCCTCACCTATCAGACTACCGCTTGCATGAGCCTCTTCCTTCCCCTGATTCGACAGCAGGAGGAAAGGGTAGATCTGGCTACTCCATTCATCTCGAACACCCTTATCTCCATCCACCAAGAACAGTGCAAAGTCCTTCTCCATGCCCTCTGTCAACTAGGCCTGGGAGATCTTGTCGTTGCTGCTAACTACTCTCATGCCACCGATCTCGCTAAATCCCTTTCCAAACCCGAACCCGCTCACTTTCGGGAAGCCTGCCACAGTAGTTGCCCAGTCGGTCCCTATCCCTCTACCCACCGTGACTTTTCCAAGGCATGCTACATTTGCCACTGTACTGGCCACCCCTTTCATACCAGATGTCCTTTCACCGACTGCCCCAAGTGCAACAAGGTCTCTGGAACTGGCCCCACTTGTCACCCAGCTTCCTCCCCAGTCACATCCTCCCACTCCAACTTGTCCCTTCACCTCAACTGGTTGGGGAACCCAGTTCACCCCTACTCATCACCAACTCCGACAGACCCAGCTGATGAAGAGTTGGCAGATGATGCTGGCCATGCCAACTCCACCGGCTCCCCTGCCCGCGAATGACTTTGTGTCTTGAACGGAAGCTCAGGTGTTTTCTGACATACAAAAGGGGTAATGTTATGATTTCTTTTCATTATTCTTCCTACTCTTGTTCTTTCCCTTTACTGGACCTTACGTCCCCTTCCCCCTGTCCACGGCCATCCCCACCTCTCTGCCTTCTGATTGTTACATTTTGTCTCCTGGACACTATCTCCACATTGATGGTACTCACTGCTCTCCGCCATCATGATGTTTCCCCTTACCACCATCTCTTCCTGTGCTTCTTTTTGTCTCTTGTGTTTCAGCAATTGATATTCAGATCTCTGTTTCCTTCTGATCGTGTTTGACACTGGTATGTCACCATGGTTTCTTTCTTGTCTTAAAGTATATAAACAAGTCACACTCTCTTGTAAACTCCAAGCTTAGTCTACTTGGAATAGACATCCCTGAACTCAAACCCTTAAGCTTCACTCGACTTGCTCTTTGGCCGAGCACTATAGAAATCTCTCTCTTGCTTGAACAGAAGCTCTCAGTCCAAGTCTACGCTAAGAGATCTTCCTGACTGAAAGCGTAACAGACACAATGGCAGCCACTATCATTACTGGTGTGTATTGGTGATGTCACCAACCCAGTGAACACAACAACATGACAATGACAGAATGATTGTGAAAATGCACAATGACAATGGTAACAATGGCATGATGCCAACAAGGCGCCCATGAAAATGTGACCACCACATCAACCAGGGACACGATGTCATGGTAACAACAATGATGACCCCATTGATGGTGGCAATGCAATGGCAGTGATGCAATTACCACTACCACAACACCAACATTGGTGCAATGAGGCACAACTACCAGGCAACATAGGATGGATCTACTGGGAGTGCCACAATATGGTAATGATGACAGCAACACAATGGCAACTGCTATACCATTTTGAGCATAACCACTCACATCTCGTCACCACCACATCACCTCCAGTACAACCACTTGTTCCCTCCACTTGTCTTTGGTCACCACTCTATCATCTCAAGCCTGAACACTCATTTTCTACCACCTTATCTTTCAAGTCGTCTGGTGTGCTTGGAGTATGCTCAGGTGAGTTGCTTTCTTTCTCTTACTCCAAATGTCTGTGTTGACATTCTGGCAAGTTTGACAGCTTCAGCTATCTTCTGGCTTGGCATATCCCAGGGATTTGATGAAGTGGCCAAGTGAGTGGGGATAGAGGGATAGAGTAAATCTGAAGCTAGATAATCTTGCTTGGTTTACTATGTAGTACTACAGTGTTTGATGTAGCTGCTATTTGCCAATCATACAGCTTACTATCACCTACTACCATAGTTTGATCTTGAAATGGAGTGACTATCAGAGACTATATTGTACTATATAAAGGGAAGAAGATAACAGGAGCTACAGTACTATATATGCTACATAGTGCTGTATAGTAATATTTTTTTTTTCCAGATGTGACTGTTTCACAATTTAGTCTAGGTTGATCAGATGAGCACCAACCTAGAAGCTGCACAGGAATCATACAACAAGGTGTCCACACAGTTAATCAAAGGCCAGTGTGAGATCACAAAGACAATTGCAACCATAACAAAGTTGTTGCTTGAGAATGCTACTCTGAAGGAGATCCTGCCTGTGCTTATCCAAGCTATCAAGGCCTTCACAAGTATGCACCATCCACTTTCATGAGAATGTGTTGACAATACTCATATCTGTAGCCCTGCATGCCCAGTTTTCACAGATGACCAAGTTCTTTTACAATGTGGCATCACTAATCAATGACATGATAAGATCACAAGTAACATCTTGGATCAAGAATATCAAGGCCAACTCCAAGATGGTCCTTACCAATATCTCCCTTTCCAGTGCATACTCTCCCCTGGCCTGCCTGACAGTCTGATTGAACAGACATGGATTTGACACTCTGTTACCACCAGACTGGGCCCAGCATGCAATATATGCACAAATGATGGGTCCACTCAAGGTGAGCATGCTTGCTGAGCAGATTTTGTAAACATACCTACAGGTTTCAGATTTGTATATCATACCTGCACAATAATATGTGTTATCCCTCCCTTAGGTTCATGTCCACTGACAACTTTGCTCAGTAAAGTTGGACATTTGCTTCAATTTTGGCAGGACAGGAGTGAGGAAGATAAATGGCTGTTCATATGAATGTCTTTCCTTCCCAGGGGAGAAATTATTGATGACCCTCCATGGGGACATACAGTGACACTCAGCCAGGTGCAGAAGATCATTCAAGAAAAGTCACAAACGGTGAGCCAAAAGATACTCAAACTCGTTGCAGAGGATCAGAAGGTGAGTCAGCCCAGCAAATTCACTTCACATTGTTGTTATGACATGCTCAGTTAGAAATTTGTTGACATGATCAACAACTGTCTGGAAGTGATACAGGTCACTGTGGGCCAGGCTCTATCCACGATCAACAAATCTGGTAGGTTTCTACTCTGCCCTTCATCATACTTTCTTTCAGCCATTGATCTTTGGGATCACTAAGTTGATTCTATAGTACCACAAGAGATAACCGAGGTAATAGAAGCACACATGAAGGAGTTTGGCTGCCAGTGACAGGTGATAGAAGAAGCAATCCCTCCATATTCAGTGGACAATCTCATATAACTGGGGCATTAGAATTATGATTCCTATGGTTCTGTGAACTACCCTTTCATTGTTGATCTGTATGGTAATACCCAGGTCCACCCTTGCTCCAGCAGCATCAAAACTAGTCACCTTAGGCAGTACTTTCTAGAGGCTCATATGACCTATCAGGCTAGTTTTTTATAAGTGTAGTAACTAGCCTCTCAGGCCTTTCCTCCTCTTCCAGCTACACCTTTGATTCAAATTAGGAAGGATGTGGGTCCACTAAAGAATATTACTATATATGAGTTACAGTTGTTGGCTGTGTATATGCTACAAGACCTCTTAAGAATCTCTCAAGAGGCTCTTGGAGACCTCCTTCAGACCTCCTTCAGCATTCCCCACTAGGAAGGTGCATAGGGGATTGGACCGCATCTGATTACATAAGCAGCACCCAAGCGGTAATATTACCAGGCACATTGCCAAATGGAGCCACTACTCCTACCATATGTTATCTCCTCAGCCATATGTTATTACTGCTGTTCCTTGCTTCTCTTCTTGAATCAATGTGAGTACATGGTGTATATATCTTAATATATCATCCTGGGTCATTACAAGAGGCTCCAAAAGTCCCTGCAAGATAGATATTAGCATAGGGGCTAAAAACAAAAACATATCCGCATTTCTGACATATTTAGGTTATGCACTTATAAAATACATTCCCATGTACTCTTAATATGTAGCTACAAGATCCCATAAGCTCAAGATCCCAGGATCAAAACTGGAAGAGATATGGCATATTCTTCTGCTGATCACATTTTGCCTCTGTGAGGCTATACTAATGGCAGAAACACTTGTACAAAAGATGTAAATTTAACAAATGGATGTTGCCTACAATCCTACCACCATATCTCCTATTCAGGAGCTCTTAAGCACCATTACAGCGCATTTTAGATAGAATAGATATGGAAACTGATGTATACCATATATGCTCAGGGCAACTATACAGGCCTGTTGCTTACCATTAGATCTAACTCTGGTAACTCTTCCAAGCCTATCAGATTGAAATTGAAGCTGTAAGAGGTATCTAAAACATATCAGGAGCGTGAGAAACAATTTGAGAACTTAGCTGACTTCAAAAAACATATTATTGTAGCTTCCACATCACTTGTACAAGAATTCTAAGTAGTTACATGGACATCTGAACATCATATTAGCATAAATATATACTGTACCTTATGATAAAATGGCAGAAACTCCTGTTCCCGAATTAATCTCCCATAAAACCTGAACTTCACTCAAGTTCAGGTTCAAGCACATTGTAGTGCTACACTGTTCAATGTCTATAATTTTGAATTTTCTACCACTCTATATAACTTACTAGCTTCTTGATAATAGCTTTATACTGTTATGATGTCCAGATGTCCATGCAACTACTTAGAATTCTTGTACAAGTGATGTGGAAGCTACAATAATATGTTTTTTGAAGTCAGCTAAGTTCTCAAATTGTTTCTCACGCTCCTGATATGTTTTAGATACCTCTTACAGCTTCAATTTCAATCTGATAGGCTTGGAAGAGTTACCAGAGTTAGATCTAATGGTAAGCAACAGGCCTGTATAGTTGCCCCGAGCATATATGGTGTACATCAGTTTTCATATCTATTCTATCTAAAATGCGCTGTAATGGTGCTTAAGAGCTCCTGAATAGGAGATATGGTGGTAGGATTGTAGGCAACATCCATTTGTTAAATTTACATCTTTTGTACAAGTGTTTCTGCCATTAGTGTAGCCTCACAGAGGCAAAATGTGATCA
Organism: Phylloporus cf. nigrescens; assembly: GCA_038094575.1. NCBI lineage: Eukaryota > Fungi > Basidiomycota > Agaricomycetes > Boletales > Boletaceae > Phylloporus > Phylloporus cf. nigrescens. The sequence continues at coordinate 6,531 of JBBPTW010000547.1, forward strand.
GCAGGAGAATATGCCATATCTCTTCCAGTTTTGATCCTGGGATCTTGAGCTTATGGGATCTTGTAGCTACATATTAAGAGTATATTCGAATGTATTTTATAAGTGCATAATCTAAATATGTCAGAAATGCGGATATGTTTTTGTTTTTAGCCCCTATGCTAATATCTATCTTGCAGGGACTTTTGGAGCCTCTTGTAATGACCCAGGATGATATATTAAGATATATACACCATGTACTCACATTGATTCAAGAAGAGAAGCAAGGAACAGCAGTAATAACATATGGCTGAGGAGATAACATATGGTAGGAGTAGTGGCTCCATTTGGCAATGTGCCTGGTAATATTACCGCTTGAGTGCTGCTTATGTAATCAGATGCGGTCCAATCCCCTATGCACCTTCCTAGTGGGGAATGCTGAAGGAGGTCTGAAGGAGGTCTCCAAGAGCCTCTTGAGAGATTCTTAAGAGGTCTTGTAGCATATACACAGCCAACAACTGTAACTCATATATAGTAATATTCTTTAGTGGACCCACATCCTTCCTAATTTGAATCAAAGGTGTAGCTGGAAGAGGAGGAAAGGCCTGAGAGGCTAGTTACTACACTTATAAAAAACTAGCCTGATAGGTCATATGAGCCTCTAGAAAGTACTGCCTAAGGTGACTAGTTTTGATGCTGCTGGAGCAAGGGTGGACCTGGGTATTACCATACAGATCAACAATGAAAGGGTAGTTCACAGAACCATAGGAATCATAATTCTAATGCCCCAGTTATATGAGATTGTCCACTGAATATGGAGGGATTGCTTCTTCTATCACCTGTCACTGGCAGCCAAACTCCTTCATGTGTGCTTCTATTACCTCGGTTATCTCTTGTGGTACTATAGAATCAACTTAGTGATCCCAAAGATCAATGGCTGAAAGAAAGTATGATGAAGGGCAGAGTAGAAACCTACCAGATTTGTTGATCGTGGATAGAGCCTGGCCCACAGTGACCTGTATCACTTCCAGACAGTTGTTGATCATGTCAACAAATTTCTAACTGAGCATGTCATAACAACAATGTGAAGTGAATTTGCTGGGCTGACTCACCTTCTGATCCTCTGCAACGAGTTTGAGTATCTTTTGGCTCACCGTTTGTGACTTTTCTTGAATGATCTTCTGCACCTGGCTGAGTGTCACTGTATGTCCCCATGGAGGGTCATCAATAATTTCTCCCCTGGGAAGGAAAGACATTCATATGAACAGCCATTTATCTTCCTCACTCCTGTCCTGCCAAAATTGAAGCAAATGTCCAACTTTACTGAGCAAAGTTGTCAGTGGACATGAACCTAAGGGAGGGATAACACATATTATTGTGCAGGTATGATATACAAATCTGAAACCTGTAGGTATGTTTACAAAATCTGCTCAGCAAGCATGCTCACCTTGAGTGGACCCATCATTTGTGCATATATTGCATGCTGGGCCCAGTCTGGTGGTAACAGAGTGTCAAATCCATGTCTGTTCAATCAGACTGTCAGGCAGGCCAGGGGAGAGTATGCACTGGAAAGGGAGATATTGGTAAGGACCATCTTGGAGTTGGCCTTGATATTCTTGATCCAAGATGTTACTTGTGATCTTATCATGTCATTGATTAGTGATGCCACATTGTAAAAGAACTTGGTCATCTGTGAAAACTGGGCATGCAGGGCTACAGATATGAGTATTGTCAACACATTCTCATGAAAGTGGATGGTGCATACTTGTGAAGGCCTTGATAGCTTGGATAAGCACAGGCAGGATCTCCTTCAGAGTAGCATTCTCAAGCAACAACTTTGTTATGGTTGCAATTGTCTTTGTGATCTCACACTGGCCTTTGATTAACTGTGTGGACACCTTGTTGTATGATTCCTGTGCAGCTTCTAGGTTGGTGCTCATCTGATCAACCTAGACTAAATTGTGAAACAGTCACATCTGGAAAAAAAAAATATTACTATACAGCACTATGTAGCATATATAGTACTGTAGCTCCTGTTATCTTCTTCCCTTTATATAGTACAATATAGTCTCTGATAGTCACTCCATTTCAAGATCAAACTATGGTAGTAGGTGATAGTAAGCTGTATGATTGGCAAATAGCAGCTACATCAAACACTGTAGTACTACATAGTAAACCAAGCAAGATTATCTAGCTTCAGATTTACTCTATCCCTCTATCCCCACTCACTTGGCCACTTCATCAAATCCCTGGGATATGCCAAGCCAGAAGATAGCTGAAGCTGTCAAACTTGCCAGAATGTCAACACAGACATTTGGAGTAAGAGAAAGAAAGCAACTCACCTGAGCATACTCCAAGCACACCAGACGACTTGAAAGATAAGGTGGTAGAAAATGAGTGTTCAGGCTTGAGATGATAGAGTGGTGACCAAAGACAAGTGGAGGGAACAAGTGGTTGTACTGGAGGTGATGTGGTGGTGACGAGATGTGAGTGGTTATGCTCAAAATGGTATAGCAGTTGCCATTGTGTTGCTGTCATCATTACCATATTGTGGCACTCCCAGTAGATCCATCCTATGTTGCCTGGTAGTTGTGCCTCATTGCACCAATGTTGGTGTTGTGGTAGTGGTAATTGCATCACTGCCATTGCATTGCCACCATCAATGGGGTCATCATTGTTGTTACCATGACATCGTGTCCCTGGTTGATGTGGTGGTCACATTTTCATGGGCGCCTTGTTGGCATCATGCCATTGTTACCATTGTCATTGTGCATTTTCACAATCATTCTGTCATTGTCATGTTGTTGTGTTCACTGGGTTGGTGACATCACCAATACACACCAGTAATGATAGTGGCTGCCATTGTGTCTGTTACGCTTTCAGTCAGGAAGATCTCTTAGCGTAGACTTGGACTGAGAGCTTCTGTTCAAGCAAGAGAGAGATTTCTATAGTGCTCGGCCAAAGAGCAAGTCGAGTGAAGCTTAAGGGTTTGAGTTCAGGGATGTCTATTCCAAGTAGACTAAGCTTGGAGTTTACAAGAGAGTGTGACTTGTTTATATACTTTAAGACAAGAAAGAAACCATGGTGACATACCAGTGTCAAACACGATCAGAAGGAAACAGAGATCTGAATATCAATTGCTGAAACACAAGAGACAAAAAGAAGCACAGGAAGAGATGGTGGTAAGGGGAAACATCATGATGGCGGAGAGCAGTGAGTACCATCAATGTGGAGATAGTGTCCAGGAGACAAAATGTAACAATCAGAAGGCAGAGAGGTGGGGATGGCCGTGGACAGGGGGAAGGGGACGTAAGGTCCAGTAAAGGGAAAGAACAAGAGTAGGAAGAATAATGAAAAGAAATCATAACATTACCCCTTTTGTATGTCAGAAAACACCTGAGCTTCCGTTCAAGACACAAAGTCATTCGCGGGCAGGGGAGCCGGTGGAGTTGGCATGGCCAGCATCATCTGCCAACTCTTCATCAGCTGGGTCTGTCGGAGTTGGTGATGAGTAGGGGTGAACTGGGTTCCCCAACCAGTTGAGGTGAAGGGACAAGTTGGAGTGGGAGGATGTGACTGGGGAGGAAGCTGGGTGACAAGTGGGGCCAGTTCCAGAGACCTTGTTGCACTTGGGGCAGTCGGTGAAAGGACATCTGGTATGAAAGGGGTGGCCAGTACAGTGGCAAATGTAGCATGCCTTGGAAAAGTCACGGTGGGTAGAGGGATAGGGACCGACTGGGCAACTACTGTGGCAGGCTTCCCGAAAGTGAGCGGGTTCGGGTTTGGAAAGGGATTTAGCGAGATCGGTGGCATGAGAGTAGTTAGCAGCAACGACAAGATCTCCCAGGCCTAGTTGACAGAGGGCATGGAGAAGGACTTTGCACTGTTCTTGGTGGATGGAGATAAGGGTGTTCGAGATGAATGGAGTAGCCAGATCTACCCTTTCCTCCTGCTGTCGAATCAGGGGAAGGAAGAGGCTCATGCAAGCGGTAGTCTGATAGGTGAGGAGGAGGTAGTGGATGGGAGAGCCCAGCTTGATCAAGCCATCCAGGTGATACATCAGGTGAGGGTCCTCTAAGAAGGCAACATACAGAGGGATGTTCCTCTCATCCATGGGCTCTTTGCATTCCAGGGCGGCCTTTGGAAGGAGCAGGGCAGGAGGGGAGGAGGAAGGTGGGGGTGCCACGACCCGAGGAGACGGAGAGGACGGTGGCCAGTCGTGTGGGAAGAGATGAGGAGTGGTGGCTGGAGGAGGGACGAGGATGGGCTGCATGCTGAAGTTGTTTAGAGAGGTGGCTGGAGGAGGAATTGAGATAGGCAAGGTGTTTTCTGAAGGGTTGGTCATGATATAGGGCTAGGGTGGCGTGAAGGAATTTCTAAGAGAAGGACGAAGATGGGGGAAAGGTCTTGGGGTGGGCTTTTTTGTAGTCCTCTAGGATATCTTTCGCATTTCCCAGGTTCTGTTCCGGTTCCCAGGAGTTGTCAGAAGACGGGTAACCTTCCCACTTGATCAGGAATTCCCTTCTGGCAGGAGATTCCCGGTGGCATAGGATAGCTTCTACCTCAAAGTGCTCTTCTCCTGATATCAGGTCAGGAGGGGAAAGAGGGAAGTTCTTGCCATGTATATCATTTTCCTTGAAAGGGGTGAGAAGCAAGGCATGAAATGTGTTGTGGATTTTCCAGGAACAAGGGAGGTGGAGTTTGTAGGTGACTGGGGAAAGGACTTCAGAGATGGTAAAAGGGCCTTCTTGTTTAGGAGAGAATTTGGGATTTGGGATAGCTCTTTGGAGGTTTCGAGCTTCCAGCCAGACTTTGTCTCCTTTTTTCAACATAGGAAGAGGGTATTGGAAGTGAGCTTTCATGGTTTGGAGGGCTAGAGCATGGGCAGCTAAGGCTTCATTTCTTGCTGCGGAGATAAGTTTGAGGCGGTCCTCCACAGCCGGGATGTTGGTATTAGTGATGATGGTCAGTAGGGGACGGGATTCATAGCCCATTATGAGAAGGAATGGAGACTGGTTGGTAACAGAATGAGGGCGGTGATTGTGGGTAAATTCCACCATGGTGATGTGATCGGCCCAGATTTCAGGGTGGTTTCCACAGAAGATTCAGAGATAGGTTTCAATTTCTTGGTTTACCCGTTCAGTTTCACCATCCGTTTGAGGGTGATAGGCGGTGGGCAGGGAGAGATTGTACTTGAGGAGATGATCTAGTTCTCTGGCGAAGGTAGAGGCAAATTGAGGGCCTCTGTCCGAAATGATTTTGTTATAGAGCCCAAATTGTTTAAAGACTTTGTTGAAAAAGAGTAGGGCGATGCCTTCTGTGGAGATGTTTTTTTTTGTAGGGCAGAGAATTACCCCCTTAGTAAGGCCATGGTCGACCACAACCAGAAGAGTATCAAAGCCTCAGCAGGGGGGAAGATCTGTTGTCCTTTGTTCAGGAAATACCCAGTGAACTGCTAGGCTTCACTAGAAATAAATCCTCCAGGGCCAATATGACTATAAGCTAGGGATGGGACAACTCTATCTCCTAGATCAAACAGAAGGTATATCA